>VYZM01021708.1:320174-374430 GCA_013398915.1 Dromas ardeola
GGGGGGGGGCGGAACACGACACACGTTCAGAGCAATATTGATGTAGTAACACTATTATTTTAGCCCCATACTCTAAGCTATATCAGTGGTCAGTTTTCTTAAAACATTAATAAATCAGTTCTGTTGTTGTCTATGTAAAGTTATTAAGCACAGGAATATGCAGTACACATGCAGACATTTCCATCACGACTTACAGCATTCTACATATGTATTTTTATATACACATACACAGAATATAGTGCTGGAAATCTGTCCACACACTGTAACGTACAAACACTGTCACCTGAGTCTCCTCTCAACAAAACCAGGAACTGCCATTCTCTCCATACTTTCTGCAGCTACTGCATAAAGATGGTCTCACCAGCCAAGAGCCACCGATGGCTCTGCCAGGCTCCAGAGGAGCAAATAAATGTTTTTTTCTTGGAGAAATTTAAGCATGCTTAGGAAAACTCACTCTCATATAAACTGTTTTCACAGTAATGGCAATGGTATATCTGTCATCATTAAAACACTGACAAAAATACAGTTAAAAGTGCTCAACAAGTATTTTCAACTGACAATTTACAGGGAAAACTATTAGTCTTTTCACAAAGCCCAATAATATGCCAGTAGAAACCTATTACAGTAAGTACCTATCCTCAATGAAAAGCAAACAATGAATATCCCCTTATCTCTCTTCTTGTGCAAGGGAAGCCATTAGCTGGTAGAACTGAAATTGAGTGTGAAAGCAATACATATTTTTCCCACATTGCAGCAAGAAATGCTGAAATAATTAATAGCACTGAGAAGTCTAATTACCTGCATATTTATATTTACTAATTCAGTTACTAGCATGACACTGACATCACTCTTCCACTTACAGTTAGACCGTTTATCTAGTCTATCTCAAAAGTATAGTTTCCAATAATGTCGTATACTTACTCTTATCTTTCGTTTCAGACATTTGCGATAAAGTTTTAAAAATAACTTTAAACATCTTTTAAAATTCAAATGAAACTAAGAGATACATCTCATTACCCATGATTGCTATTGACAAAAATAACACAGTATCACATTGCTTCTATCTCCAATCTCTATAGCCTGATCCTGAGCCACTGAAGTTGAAAAAGAAATTGTACAAAATAGAAATATCAGACTCCCACTCATTAAATGAGAACTCCCAACAGCTATAATAACAGTCCCATAAGATATCCAATGTAGACGTAATTTCAGAAGACTCCAAATCTCTGAATTTTAAATAATTTTAACCATTTGCATTACTCAATGATTTCGTATTGCCATGAAAGTTGCTAAATTACAAACGTTACGGTAGATCCCTAAAAGTCAACTAGATCTAGATGCCGAAGATCATCAACTTTCCCCATGATCTTGAAAGTTTTGTTTTGTTTTTTTTGGACCACAAAGCAGAACCCTTAAGAGAGCTTTGCACAAAAATAACCCCAACAACCCACCCCTCCAAACCTGCGTTTATAAAGGCTGGATCTTGATATCTTGGTCCTGCAAATCCTTAAAGACAAAGAAAAAAAGAGCAAAACTGGCCGCATAAAGCTATGGGAGTGCATTTTAAGCCTCTTTTCCACATATTCACAGGGGTCAGGAGTAGATATTGGTAGCAAAAGAGCATATTTGAATATGGGTTAAATGTGATCCTCAGCTCACATGTGAAGCTCTCAACTCCACTACCAGGAAGCAGGGCTCAGAAGTATTTATTGATGTAAGTCTGAGATCCCTCGAGTCTCCTGTCATTAGAAAAAATGCCTACATTTTTTTTCCCCCCTGAAATGCTGTGATGCCTGTCTAGCTGTTATCTTTCTACCTCCAAAGAAGCTGCATTTTGGTGATGGGAGCTATAATTTTATTATGCATACAGTTTTTAAAATACTTCTGGTATCCTTGAATTCATAGAAGAGATATCTAACAAATTGTGCAGTACTCGGTTTGAGTCTATGGAAAGGGAAACATTATAAAAATAGAAAATACCATTACAATACCCATAGTTAAAATACTTTGGTGCCCAGCAACAGGACAAGAGGTAATGGGCACAAACTTGCGTACAGGAAGTTCCACCTAAACATGAGAAGGAACTTCTTTACTTTGATGGTGGCAGAGCACTGGAACAGGCTGCCCAGAGAGGTGGTGGAGTCTCTGGAGACATTCAAAACCCGCCTGGACGCGTTCCTGTGCAACCTGCTCTGGGTGACCCTGCTCTGGCAGGGGGGTTGGACTAGATGATCTCCAGAGGTCCCTTCCAACCCCAACCATTCTGTGATTATATATAGAATCAGCAATAAACATACGATAAATGTGCACAATAAGGAAGAACGCAGCATAGCTTTTTCAGAAAGAATATGAATTCTCAAGGGTTCAAATAGGAGTGAAAGTCTTTTCTACAGGTGTATCCTTCTGTGACCTCCTACTAGCTGCGGGATGGTAAAGCATGTTTACGTGGTCAGCAGCAAGTGCTTCTGGATCTAGCAGCACATGGAGAGGATGAGCGAGAAATGAAATGGGAGTTGATCACACACTGCTGCACAATAAAATGCTTGTACAAGGCAACTTGTAGCAGCAAGAGGGTAAAACCCCAAAACCTCAAATCTGCAATCTTCCCTCACTTTCCTTGGAAAATGAGGTCCCCAGCAGATAGCTCTAGCTCTACAGTAACAAAATCCACGCTATGTCTCATTTACGTAAAGCACAAATAGAGAGGAGCTCAGAAGATACATTTATCCACTTGCATTGGCCTGGAAGAGGCAGGTACAGTTGCTTTTGCAAGTGTCTTCCCCATGAACACACACAACTGTAAGCACAGAGTGCTACACACGGAGCTGCCTGCCGTACAGGTGGCTGCCACTGAAATCAGTATTCAGCCTCCACAACTCACACGCCCTGGGACCAAGAGACCTGCTTCAGTGGGGCACATGCTAAAAACCTTCTGAAACATGTGAGGCTCCTTTGCTCTGTAAAAGAGAGATCTTAGGAACATTATATCAAGAAATCGATAGAGCTGATAACGCAAACTAAAAGGGTAAATGTATTTTTTTCTTTGTATTCACTCTTGGCGTTGACATATCGGAGTGTTTTTTACAAAATGAAATGCCAGCAGACAGGGACAGAGGGTTGTCTGGAGTTTGTTGTTTACTGCATGTTTACGCCACAGTATTCTCAAGCTGTAAAAAGATAAAAATTCCCCCTCCGTAAAGAAAAAAACCCACCAAAGATATTCTACCAGATATATTAAACAGTACCTGTTATCGGCCATACTAGACAACTCTTTTCCCCTCCCTCCCACACTACATTTAGGAATTGCCTCTGAAAGAAATTTGCTTTTGTCAGTCATCCGAAGGGTTCCTGTTTAACCTCTGCATCCCAACATGGGATGCAATTACAGCGGCTGCTTTTCAGAGGCCACCACTTAATACAGAGAAGAGGACTATTAGCTACAGAATATATCAGAATACTGAAAACAAGGTACGGATGGCGGCAGCTGAAGGCAGTATTTTTCCTTTTTACCACTAACATGGGATAAATCAGAAAGGTGCTCAGGGCACTGATGTGCTGAACCTTAGCTGGTGCCACTGCCCAAAAAGCTGCCTGAAACCCTTCACTGTATCTCAATAGATGCTAGGAGTAAGCCCTTCATAATCCATAGGTCAGACTGAGAAAAAAACCAAACACTTACTGAAGTTCATGTAGAGTGTGAATATTCATGTTTTATTCTCCGTTTTCGATGACCTGATGATATCTATCACGGGATTAACTCGAATTGTCCACAAGAATCCATCAGCCCTATACCTTGGAATCAAACACTATTATCATAGAAGAGCTGCACATACCATACAAAATAAAAAAAATAGTTTTGTAATATTAGAGGATCAGTGGTATCACCCTTCTTTCCCTTCAAGTATTCCTTAGACTTGACCATTTCACAAAAAACGTGCAATTTCTTACCAGATATCCAGGTACCAAGTATGTTATGAAGGCAGTATTTGCTGGTTAAAAATTCCTCCAGTTGCCTAACTTATCCAAACAAGCTATTCCATCTATTTTGACGTTGAATTTTTAATTGAATCCTGTATTGATTTTCCTTAGAAAAATAAAGATGAAAATACGACAACTGTCTGACGATCTATGTAAGAAAATATGTGCTATATCGGCAGTCAAACCCCACAGCCCTCATAAAAAGTGTGGGGAAAAACTATTCCCTCTTCCTCCTGTGTTCATGGCAATTACACACTTTTGGGACTGCCCAGCACTTCAGCATGTGCATGCATGCATGATTATCTCAAAGTCAGTATTTGAAGTATGGCAATCGTACAGCAACACAACGCACCAACATTATCTATCTGTTTTCAGTCCACTACTGATCAGAAGAAAATTAAGATATTTGGATTAAGACCGAAAATCCCACCAGGTTATGTACATTTGATGCTTATTCAAGAGCAGCATCTCCTCACAGTGACAGATAAATCAACTAAAATGCCATGAAAGAGCAAAGACTCAGGAACTGGCACAAAGCAACTGTTGGTACATGTAGTTGGGATGGGCAGGAGAAGCAGTGTTATCCCTGAGAATATCCACTGGCCGTGATCAAAGGCTTTTCCAAGCACCGTGACCCACTGCTAGCACACTGGACATGGCTACCCTGCAGCATTGGCTGCACCATCTTCAAAATGTGGGGGACAGAAGGAGAGAAACAGCCAGGCAACCTGAAAGTCTTCTTTATCTATGGTAAGTACAGAGCAACACCCAGACGTTTAAATCCTTCCATCAGATAAGGTTTTGTCTCAGAATAATTATAATCAACTCTTTTTTCTGGGACATTCACCCACTTCTTTAACTCCCCACACAGGGATTCTGCCACTGTCCCTGCTCAGCACTGGAACCAACTTGTTTCATCCTCATCAGTTAAACAGAAGCTTTGTCAAACTTTCTAAAATTAGCCTCCACCACTTGTTTGCTTCCAGTGCTTTCTTTAGTCAATTTCTTTGTGATTTTGCATGATGTTTCCAATGCACAAGAAGGACTTTAGGAATTTGCTCAGGATCCTGTGCACATTGCAGTGGGTGCTTTGCAAGTACGATATTGTGAATGTTATATTCTGATTTTTGTGAACTCACAATTTTTGTCAACAGTGCACTTGAAAGAAGAGATCTCCTGAATTCTTAATTAGTGTAAAGGTATAAATAGCCCCAAACTGCACGTTGGGAGCATCATTTATACCTAGTTCTGCATGAGCTTCATTTTCTCAACTGAAACTAATTTTTACCTAACCCAGGAAAACATAAAAAAATGTCAAGAAAACTCTTTTTTTTTCTTTCAGCATTTGCTGAAGCCAGGTCCCTTGATTCAGAGAGCACGTTGGTTTAATCCAAATTGCTCCTGATGTAAGCCAAGTCATCTAATGAGATAATGAGATATACCACTATGCATTGCTGTGCCCCTGAGGAATCTCATTAAAATTTGGAAATAGCACTATTATTAACCACTTTTTTCCCTGTGAATACATTTTTAAATTATTTACCAAGATCTATAGCAAACAGAGTCGCATCCATTATTATTTGACAAAACATTTTACCCAATTTTCTAACTGCCCTAGTTTTGCTATCTCTGGTACAGGAGCAACGAACTCAGTGGGGGTCTGTGGAAATGCAGAAAGTCTGACACAGATTTTCAGGCCTCCTTTGCAGCACATGGAGAACAGACTTTTTTCCCTACCACTCTTAAGTTGTCAGTTGTTCATTCCTCTGATATTTTGTATGAGAAATTGTTGGAAAGGGAAAAAAAAAATTATCAGATTAATACATTGGTATGTTACGCATTGTTCCTCCAGCTCTGGCCAAGTGGATATGACTCAAGAAAATATAGAACGGCGGCATGAACATACAGAATTCATTTAATATTTTAATATGGAGGCCCAGACAGGAAAGATGACACGCGAGGAAGCCAACAGTGTACTGTCTCTCTAGAAGTATCTTTCTATATACATATTTACACACACATTTGTACAGGCACAGTTGAACTTCAGGCAGGTCAGTTCTGGCAGCTTGTGAAATAACCACAAATCCCAACAGAATACAAAGACTGCCACATGCTAATAATGAAGAGCGAAACAAGAGTAAATATCTCTATGAGTAACTTCTTATTCATCACATATATTTCTCTGGCTGCTGCACCTGAAGGCACTGCAATTTCTCTTTTTGTTACAGTGTTCATTGTCCTAGAGCTTTCCTACTTTCACATGTCTTAAAATATGTATATTAAAAAAAAAGCTACAGCTACAGAATAGCAACATTCTACTTCAGCTATAAATAAACTTAGTGGGGGATAAAAACAGGCCATGACAGAGATTCCAGCATTCCTTCCAAGTACTCAGCTTGAACTGGTCAATACAATTTCCCATTATCTAAGAATCAAGTTAAAAAGCGATACTTCTAAACTCTCCAGGAAGAAGCTTGTGCTCCTTTTCATTTTCTTCTGGTGAAAAGTGTTATGACTGTTTTGAAGACAGATTTTTTTCTTACTGTAAAATTCACTCTTACTGTTTGTGTCGTCAAAGAATTGATTTAAATGTCTTTTTTCCCCTGAAATATAACAAGTAGGAACAAATTCTGTCTAATTGGAACAGAACTGCATTTCATTTGTGACTGTTATGTGACATTTCTGAAAAGTTAATTTAAACCTAGGAAGCCAATTTACGTGGATAAATCCCCGGCAATGTCCTGATCTACTGGATTTTTGGTTTGGGTTTTTTTTGTTAGTTTGTTTGTTTGGTTTGGTTTTTTTAAATTAGCAAAACATTTAAAAACTGTTAAAATCCTCATTACTAAAAGTGCGTGTAAAGCCTTAACTCCCCCTGGCTTTTACAAACGTGTCAGACAAAAAAAAAATTGAGAAGAAAACCAAAGATTCTTGGCTAGATCCAGGCCGTTACTTCACACCTGTGGCAAAATTTTCACCGAGCTGAATATCTTTAAACCGGGGAGAATGTGTATGTCCACGAGTGATAACGCCAAAATGACTGCAGTAGACACAGAAATGACAAATGAGCAATAAACTGTGAATTATGGCAGTGCAGACGTCAGGTCAGGTCAGTTGTCCAGTGAGTACACAGGGGCCGGTTCAGGCTTTGAGGACTGGTGCTTGAAGCTAAACCAGCATCGCTTCATTCATACGTGAACAAGACACAAAAAACTAGTTTTAGACATCCAATACCCTTAAGTGCAGAATAAACACAGCCAGCAAAAAGATGTAGCGGGGAGCTGGGGAGGTGTAAACAATATCCCACATACGTACATGTATATACACATACACATCAATGACACATCAATGTAGTAATCTGATATAGACAAAATCTTCTGGAATGAAAACTGATGAATAAATGTGAAACATCCCTCTGATGTACAATCAATTCAATGTGCCTTTCGGAAGTCTCCTGGGGCTAGAGCAGGTTTGAAATGCGCCCTACATTTTACACAAAGGATGAAAACTTGTTCCTTCTTTTAACACCCCCCACTTCTGCAAATTTTCCCTGAAATATAAAAGCTAAACATCTCTCTGTGCACCATATTAGTGAGATGCATCAAAAAAGAAAGCATTAACATAATTAAAAATAAGCATCCTTCCCATTTCTGTTTATTAAGCCAAAATGTAATTATCAGAGACATGCTGTACTGGATGTTGCCTTTGCAAACAGACGAGCCTGGCATTGTAAACAGCCTGCTTCCTAACCGCATATGCATATTTATGTGCCCATTTGTAAACATTTTATTTAGTTGATTTTCAGTCATCAGTTTCTAAGACTTTTAAAACACAGTTTAATTAAATTCCATGGACTTACAAACAATTACCATGCACTCATTTTAGAATATTCTCAGCTGCCAAATGTTCGGTGTGTTATTATAATTTTTGGTAATCATAAAGTATAAATTAATGATAAGTTAAGATAGAAGGGCTATAACTTATCTTGGAGAAAGTAAAGTGTTAAGTAATAAATTAATTACAATTTAATATAAAAATAAAAAAAAAACCAGTAGATTATACCAAGTTGAAGAAAACAGCATATTTCGTTACCATTTTGGGAGATTTCCACTGCTACAGCTACTTGAAACAACCAGAACTGGCTTGCTTACTGTGGCTTTGCAGGGGTGCTCCACATTCAGTCCCGAATGATGAAAGCTGAACTCTTGTGTGGTTGAAGATATCTCATTAAACAACTAACTCCGGAACTATACAAGCGACCATACAAGACATGAAGGTTAAGATGGTAAAAGGCACCCACTGTTCAGTGCTCAACATTCTCCTTGTAAACAACATGCAGCTACAGTTAGATTCTAAAAAAAAAAAAAAAAAAAAAAAATCTCATTAGGGAATATACTCAATGAAAACTAAAAACTAAACAAACAGGCCAGAAGACAAAAAGTAAATAAAAATATATTCAACGATTAAAATCAAAGAAGGTGAGAAGGATGCGAATGCCACCGACAAGGGCTGAATGTTCAGTGACGCCTCCTCGTTGCAAACGCATATAGGGCTGCAACAGGAGGGAAAACCCGGGTCCCCTTCCAATGAGGCCCCTCGTCCATGTCGGGACACCTCGCAAGCAGTGATATTCACTGGCACTGGTGAAAGAAAAGCTCTTCTATAGGCTTTCCAGGTATTAAGTGGTTTCCCTCTGCCTTCCAGAGATCTGCTTACACATGTCAACACTTCAGGTTTTGATGAGGATAACAAGGCCGGTTCTTGCAAGCCACAACATCTGCCCTCCAGGCCTCAGAATAACAGGGTAAAATCACCTTGAACTTCTCGCCTCTGGAGTCTAACTCCCTTTGCCATTCAACTTGTTACCATTGGCAGAGATGTTCTGAATTTTAAGGATAATTATTTGCATAATAAAAATTGCTGGATTGGGCCTACGTTGGTGTTCCAACAGAGGACTGACTTGAAACTGCTTGGCAAATTGTGCTCAAGTATTTTAAAGCCTGAATGAATCCTGAACTTGAGTGTTCAGAAGTACAATGTAAAAGTCTAAAGAACAGACAAGTAAAATATACGAATGTAACAGCTCCTTTTCAAAAGGAGCTAGATGTAAAACCCAGACTTGGGAAACCAAAGAAAAACCCCAGATGGAGCAAATTACTATGCAAGCAAAGGGTATAAGCATTAGACCAATCTTTTCTTTTCAGTGAAGTCAGCAGAGAGATCTCTCAATAGGAGTGTGATGAGATAAGGAATTATGTTCCTCCATGAACAATACAGGCTTGAGAGATATGGGAGAGAGATCAGTAGAAGAGAAGATAAGGGTAAAGACTGAAGCAAAGTTAACAATTTAAAGAAAACTATTGTCTATTCAGGATTTAACCACACAGGAAATCATAAAGTAGAATTTAGTTTTAATCACCTCAAAATTACAAACTAAAACTTTGGAGTTTTTTTTAAAGCAAAAAGTTTAAAAAGCAACATTCATGAAACTTCTCTCTGTTTCTGAAAGACTATGCATGAAGCCACCCAGAACCAGCCACCTTGTCTCTCCCTAAACCATCAAATCCCCGTGACTCACATGCTCTAGGCAATCTTTCATGATGCTTTAAGTTTCCACTAATTTTTATGCATCTTAAGCCTATTGGTCAGTGCTTCATAAATAGAGTTCCATACCAACTAACCTATCTGTGATTTTCTCTGATGGCAAGTCAGATGTTTCCCCGCAGGAGAAAGGAAATACCTCTTCATAGGTATTTCTGTCAGGCTCTGCAGATGCCACAGCTCTTTTGGTTCACAGCTGCCAAGGAGGTGGGCATTCACAGAAACTGCTGGGCATGTAACTTTGTGTGCTTAATTTATGTGCCTATAAAGTTTTCCTGAATATTATTATTTAATGTTTTATCATAACTGGTCTTCACAGCAGACACACGTTATTAACAGGACAGCTGCCGGGTCAGCATCCTTATCCACTGAATCTATTTCAGTTGTCTAACTTCACTAATTTGATTATAAGAATTATATTGTAAGGCCCTGTTATGTATGATTATGCACCATCTAGTGTAACATTTAATTGCTATTAAGCCCTCCATGATGAAACAGTAATAATAATATATTCATATTAGTTACAGATCTTACAGTAAAGCAAGTAAGACTTTGCATGCATCCATCAAAGTCAATGGCAAATAAGAAATATAGATAGAAAGTAATACTGAGACAACTCTTCAAGCTACAAGTCATTCTTGTCTGCATTCAACTTGAGAAAGTTTGATGACATCCATTCCAAACAGGAACGCCATAAAGACAATCACGCAGCAAAGGGAGAGCCAGCACCGGGTCAGCCGGTACTGAAAAATAGATTTGGGAGTTGTCAGCAAAAAATGTAACACTAAAACCTGTGAGCATGAATAATAGTGCCCTAAAGAAGGATATAAATACGGAACAGAATAGAAAGCAAAATGATATCAGTATGACTCTATGAGCAATTTGGGACACTCTAGAAACATAAGGACAAATATCATATTGTCAGAATAAGAACGTGAAGAAGGCCAACATGTTACAGATTTAATAAAAGAAAAAAATATCATAAAATGCACCAATCTCATTGCCCACAGCAGCAAATGAACTAGAAAGAAAGATAAGGTCCAATTCACAGACATGGCAATATTGAACTGGGAGCAGCACGTAACCTAAAGACAATATTTGGAAAGGGTTGTCGTAAATTTGAACGAAGAAGCATTCATCTACAAATATGACACATACCTCTAGTTGTTGGGTTTTTTTCTTTTTCAAGGTCGCATAGCTGTTAGCAAATTTCCCCTACAGCTTTGTAATGGAGGCTCTTCTGCTGTTATATGTATGAAGGAAAACCAAATGATGTTACATTATTCACTGAGAGTGGGACAGTGACGACTCATGGGATTCTGAGCTTGCTGCTCTGCCCATCACAGGACACTACCAGGCTCCCCTACTACACACAATGGCTGTAAAGACAGTATAGGCAAAACCTCAGTCATCCATGTAAAAACCCATGTAAAATGGGTTTGACAAGAAAACCAATTTCCTTTTCTTACGACATTGCTAGAGCAGGACTGAGGACCCCAGGCTGGTCTGGTTGGGGTCAGTTGCCTCCCAAAGACCATAGGTGATTCAAGCTGGCAGTAAGTAGGCTTGCCAGTGAAGAAGAGATTAGGTTTTGGTACCCAGCCTGAGGATTTCTTCTTTCTCAACAGTAACTAAAATGTTACCTTTTTAAAAAGGAGTTTATAGCAAGATGGATATGTTTGAAAGCAGCAGAAACTGAAGAAAAAGGTAATGGTAGATAATGGTTTGAATTAAAAATTGGTGACTGTTTTTGAAGTTGTCTGCAGTTTCAAAATCAGTAATTGCCAAAAGAGTAAGTCCATTGTGATGGACTCAGGGTGTCTCTCTTGTTTACTGAATTGCTACAGTAACGCAAGAAGCGAAGCCACAGAGCCTTTGGAGCAGCAACCTGCTGCTTTCATTCTCCTGAGAGTGCATACCAGACTTCGGGAGGGAGAACACAAGCGAAAGGAAGTTCATGTTGTTAAACTGAAGCAGTGGAGACAGTAGTATTGCTAAAGATGGCAAAGAACAGAAATCTTAAGATTGGATTATAATTATAACCAAGCATTGGTTGCATTTCCTATTGGAGGTTTTAAAGATACATCCAAACACTGGGAACTGGCAAAATTTAAATTCTTCTAAGTGTACACCACTGGGGATAAGAGAAAAAAAGAATTGTTCTGAACAACATATCTGCTGAACCCAGCTCATACTTTCACAAGCAACTTTCATTGTGTCCTACTATTACATCTACCTCCTCAACTCTTTCAATTTTAAACTGAGGAGATGGCTCAAGCTGTAGGTTTACTTGAACTTGAGCTCTCTTGTCCTCTCCCCACTATGATGAAGCTGTGTCTTCCTCCCTACCAAGTGAATAGTTTCATCACACTAGACGGCTCGTGGAGAAAAATCTTTGTACAACTAAAGTCTTTCGAAAATATTTTGCTCAAAGAGAGGGCAGTTAACTAACAACAAAGAAGCAGACAGTAAATGATCATCATAGTAGAAGACTCCAGCAAGCGAGTATCCAAGGATATAACAGGATCAGAAAACCAGACTGTCATGGGAATCTGAAGCTTAGCCTGATGATTTTACTAAATATAATCTAAATGTCCCTGAATATAATAAGATACTGAATGATCAAAGGATCAATGTTGATCAAAGAATTGACATTGATCAAATCACCAGATGAAGAACGATTTATTGGCAAGTAGATATGAAAGAAATCCAAAGAATTCCCCAGTAGGTTTCAGCACAACAAGACACAGTGTAAATGGGTAATTAATAAGTGACAATGGGAAGGCAAAGGGAAAGACACAGAAGGCATGAAAAAGGTAAAAAATGCCTGTTAACAAAGAGAAGAATGATGGGCAGGTAATAACCCTATCAAAAAGCAGCTGAATAGAAAACCTAATTATCCGGAACCTGCTACAAGACATAAGCTGAGACAAACATCTAAAAGCCTATTCTGTTCTCCTGCACGGCTCGCACTGCTGTAGTATCTAAGCATCTCAAATCTCTCCATGCATCTATTCTCACGACACTTCTTTGAAATGGGGTAATATTGCTATTTCTTTTTAAAGAACAGAGAACTGAGGAATATCGTGCTAAGGCTAAGCCCCCCAGAGGATTTTGTGTCTTACTTTCATTGATGCTGCCCAGATGTTCAGCTGAAAATCAAACCAGAAATCTGTGAGAAAACAGGGAACTGGATCTAAGTCCAAGGCTCACCTTTTCTTAACTGAGCAAATCACCACAAAATAAGAAAAAATTCTTCCCATAGAGGGCAGCAGTGCTAGAGATGGGGAAAGTAGGGCGGTAAGGCAGTGTTATCCTTCAATCAAATTCCTCTCATAGCTAATATTTTTTACAACACTATTGCTCTTTCTTTAAAAAAAGATAAAAATAAAAAGAAACTTTCCAATCCATAACAGAGGCAGGACTAGAAGCAACAACATAGAAAAATTACTCCAGGGGCATGCAGTAATCAAGATAAAAACAAAATGCAATCACAAAACACCACAGCGAATACATCTAAAGCCCACTGCTGAATCAAACTAGCTGTTAAGAATTAAACAAAAGATGAAAAAAGCCTCTCTCCAGCAATAACACCAAAGCCAGATAAAAGCTGCTGGGCTGTTCTTAATCCCATTGAGTAATTTTTCACACTCCTGGATGGCAGCATCTTCTCCTAGAAGCAGTAATTCTCACACCCGTAGAGCTGCTGCTCTCCTGCGCTGGGGGACAGTAGCCCTCATGCACAGCAACTATAAACACATGGTATATACACACCAGTGGCAACCACTGATAAATTACTGTCACGGGCTGTCCTACCCTGCTGGCGTCCATATCTCTTATGATTTAGATCCATTTACTAGCTGTAGCTCCTCATCCCTCATTTGCTGTTATTTCATTAAACAGCTACCACATTATTTCCCATCAGCACCCTCCCTCATCCCCACAATGCTCGGGGCATGCTTCGCTAGGACTGTAAATGATAACGCTAGAGCCTTTTCACTCTTCTGACGACTCTGCTTTTACATGGTTAGCACCCCAGCTCCCTACTCCCCGACAAGAAAAACTTGCTGCTTAGACAGTTGTTGCACAGGACTAAAAAAAAAAAAAAAAAGAAAGCATAGGAAAAAAATAATTTAAAAGCATTAATGTACCGCAAGAAACAGGAGGAAGAGTGCTGAACACAATCAGTTGAGAGAGTCACTGCCAACAGACTGAAACAAAGAAAATGGAGCTGCATTTAACGGGAGCATTCAGGAGGAAGCATTGCTGGCACTCTCAGACACATTACAACAATAATCTTTCTGATCCAGTTTCCACCGAAAGCCAGAGTACCGAGCACAAATAGAGAAGTGCCAACACGTTTTAGAGCACAGGCGGCGAAAACTTTCATAATGCTGCAATAGCAAACCTTGCTCAAGGGGCAGGTGGACACCGGAGGGTCGCAGTGCACCTGCAGTTAACAGCTTCGGGTAAAAGTCTGCAAGGAGGCCATCAGCGAGCAGTCACCAGCACAGCTTCCTGAGCGTTCGCAGTAAAACTTTTCATGTAATTACAGCAACAAATACCTGCCATTAATCAAAATAAAGCCCTCTCAGAAAATGCCCTTTTTTTTTAAAAAAAAAAAGCAACCAACCACACTATTATTAAGGTACCTCAGTCTCCCATTTGAGCTCTACCTTTGTCTCCCACTTGAGCTCTCTGGCACCCTACAATCTCCTGACCATTTCAACTCACAAGGCAGAATCTCACCATTCCTCCACTAAAAAGCTAAGAAAGAAATGCGTTATCGCCAATGTACCGAAAGTGTATTTTTAGATACCCAGCAGAGACATCCAGCGCTCCAAGTTATCACTAGAACTTGAGTGGGTTGATGTTTTTCCCTGAATACAGGGCTCAAAGCTGGTGAAAGCTCAACTTACTCAAAGTACTTCACTGAGTGAGAAAAAAATGAAATATTTCTACTGTAGGAATGTCAAAATATTTTATTTCAATCAAACATTTTAACAAAGTTAGATAAACTTGAAATGTAATCAGTGTGTTTGCAATGTCTTGATTTTTCAACTTCTTGCCCTGAGTTGGGAATAAAATACCAAAATTGCTGCAGTTTCTCATGGTCTAAACTGCTGTTGCCTTAGTTCTACTGCCTGTTAAAAAGCCTTTCTCAAGAAAGCCTATATCAGAAGAAAAAGAGTCTAATCCTATCACTCTAGTCCATCACCCTAATCAACTGGATCATCCGGGAGAGCCCAAGCAGGACAGGCTGCAGCAACGTGCCTCTTGCCGGCACTATTAGTGCTCGGCCTAATTTCAACTGAGTGCAGCAAACATGAACAGATGGGAGCCTACTTCACAGCTCAGTGTATACAACTTCAGAGATGAATCCGGAAACTCATGTGAATCCCATTAACTCTGTGGCTGCTTCAGCCAAAGGGGCATCTTTGTTCCATTCTCATCAGAATCTCATTGGAAAAAAAAAAAACTAGAGAAAAAGCTATTATGTCCTGTATAGGACACCATGCAGTTGATTGAGTACATGAGATAAAACAGATACAAAATTTCATCCTGTAAGCATCTGACATGTTAAAAAAATGCAGATCTAAAATTGGCCATTGCTACACTGAAGAACAGCAAATTCTGCACCAATTCCCAAAGTGAGCCCAGCTTGAAAGCAGCAATGCAACTGCATCATGACCCGTTTATTTTGCTGAAAGGAACCCCCAGGAATGCAGAATGCCCTGTAATTTAATGTTATACAACTTCACGCTATGTATGCTTTCCCGATTTTGCAAGCACATTCTCTTTATTCCAGTTTCCCGGTGCCAGGGAGTCCTGGACAGCAAACGTCTCCCTTGTTAAATACATCCACAGAAGGTGCTGAGTTTGAGGGAGTTTCAGATACGTGAAAGTGGAAAAAAGGGAAACCTGACCCTTCTCCCCACAGTCCCTTTTCTGACAAGAGAGTGAGAAATACAAACCTTGACATTGCAAAATATCAGTTTAAACCCATTTTCATATTACCTTTGTATTTTTTCTTACTTAACACACCAAGAGCATTACAATATTAGGATATACTCAAAACCTGTGTAAATAATTGGTAAAGTAGTTCCCAAAGTGACACTTGCCAGAAATTTCTAACCCCATCAGAAATTAAACCAGAAAAAAGAAGAAATCCATCTTTCCCTTGAGAAAAATTCCTGTGTAATCAATGGAAAATTACAGCAATTCTGCAGATTTTCTTGAACGGTCTTATACAACCAAAGGAAGTTTTGCTCCTACCTTATAAAATATGTAACAGCAACATTCCTGATTAAATTACACAAGCTTCTCAAGTCATCTTTGGAGAAAAAGAGAACGCCATTTTTGATAATTCATGAAGAGATATTGCAAAAAACTATATCTAGTTACAAATCTTTTAGGGATGCATATTGATGTTTAAAATAAATGCTGTTTAAATTAAGAGCTAATAAAGAGTTCCATGCTCTTACAAATTAAATGTTTGCTGAAACACATGCTTGGTACTATAGTAGTTACGTAGTAGCATATAGATAGCTGCATTTGATATATATATGGTAGCACTTAATTGGAAATATGTAGAGCAAGACAGACTGTCTATTCTGAATCAGAAGGCGATTTTATCCATTCACATATCAACTCAGAAGAAAAAGGAATTATTTGTTAGAGGTTAAATATACATGTGTGTGTATGTATGTAAGTGTATGTGAAAGTGTTTCCTCTGTCAATAGGTAAGAAACACCGACATCCGTGCAATGCAGTTTTTCTGGGGAATATTATATTTCAGATTCTTTCTAACTGCAAACAGGAACAAAAATATCTTGCTCTTTGCTGCTCTTTCACATAAATCAGCAAAGAAAAAACACAGATTACGTTATAAATGTTCTTTAATAAGTTCTCTGGAGCACAGTGGAGTCGATCTGTCTAATCACAGAAGGACGAGACAGAGTGTAATGTATAACCAATCTTCTTCCACCTCATATTTTTATTTATAAATAATTTCCACATAAAAAAGTTGCACAGATCTGAAGCTACTGAGAGACAGCCAAGTATTGGCCACAAGACAGATAGCTCAACCCTATGAGGACTTCTAGAAGCAAGTGCTAGTGACACTTTGCTCCAGTCACTTCTTTGTTGTAAAACATAAGCCTTGATTTCTTGAGCTAAATGGCATGATCTGTAAATAGGGAGGAACCTGCTGACTCATAATAATCCTTTGCACAGACCATAATCCATTAGCAGAGGGAAAACAAGATGCTGCCAGCACAGGTTACAAATTGACCCTGTCAATATTAAGTTACGCTGTTTCTTTCTGTGTCAAGTGAAGAACTTCTTGCTCCTCCAACTGCACACAGGGCCTTACTGACCTGCAAGGGACTGCAACAGCTCAAGTCCTTTGGGCTCTCAGGGAAAGCCCATGGGTGGCTTTATGTTTGGTGGTTTTTTTGTTTCTTTTTTAAACTTAGAAGAATTTTAGCGACATTTTTATTCACAGCTATAGTCTAGAGTCCTAAACGGACACAGACAAATCAGTTCAAGAATGAGCAATGTCTCAAAGGCAACTGAGTGCAATAGAGAACTCCACTGCATGTTCAGAACTGAGGGAAATTGACTCATTGATCTTAAAAAGAAATGTGAAATAAAAACATCTCTGCTTAACTTCCTCCAGAGTACAGGAGGTGTATCATGATTTGCCACCCTATAAAAGATGCTCCAGAATAGTTTTGGGGCAACCCTGTAAGATGATCCCCAACGGAACATTCTGGGATACAACAAGCACTTTGGGCGCCCAATGCATCAAACGCTCTCAGCTGAGAACAAGTTTTCAGTTGCCAGCAAACTATTCCCCAAGGGGCCCCTATTCTGCAGGGTCACTGAGTTCCTACCAGAGAGATCTTGTGTGTCCCCAGACACAGGGTCTCTTTAAATGGGTCATGCCAGGTCTCAGAAGTGCTCCATCAGGCACGGTGGCAAGCCCAGACAGAGGAACACCGTTTCGATTTGCAAGATCTGCTCAATCTAATAAAGAAATGTACAACTTTACAAAAGGTCAGGGAATAAACTCTGCTTCTGAATCTTAACCTCCAAAAGAAAAGCTCTGGAGTCCCAATTCAGATCCCTCTTTGTTCTGAGAGGGTATTTTACTAGGAAATAGAGAATGTGTTGAACCTGGGTTTAGAGGGAAAGAAAGATAACAAATCATTAGGAAAGTAAAGCAGAGAGAAAAATAGCAGCTCGGAGAAATCTCATTTGAAAGCCTATTTGACTGAGCAAAAAGCTGTGAGCTTCACATAAATAAATAAAATGCAGAAAGAAAACACCATTACATCCAGAGCCAGAAAAAGGAACATTTATGAGAAAATAAACTGTAGTTCCCTCTCCTCCAGAAACACATACATGCAAGTAGGCTTTGCATGACAAAGAAGTGCAGAATCATATACTGAATATACAGTGCATTTAACAGCAGTGGTAAAGAGAATAAAATCCGTTCCACATGAAATGTATTTCTTCCCACAGGAAAAAAGAAAGTTTGCATTGTTTTCCTCATCCTTGCCGAAGGGTATTGCTTCCTAGATACAACCATAAATCCTGTAAGAATTATGTTCTTCAGTCTCATCACAAAACATTTGCGTACATGGAACCAAACCCAACATGTTTATCTTAAGTACTTTTTTACTCCAGACAAAAGATAACTATTGCTACACACTCCCCAGGGGTTTGCTATACTAACCCCAAACACTCAATTTCTACACAAGATTTCCTTCCACTCATTTTCTTCTGACAACTCTGATGCTAGCAGCAATTGAGAGAGCGTCAGACTTTTCCACACAACTATAAACCTGGATTAATTTAACTGAAAATACATGAATTATTCTGGATTTATACTTTTGCAAAGCAGAACAAGTTCTTACCTCAGATCCAGGAAGGGACATGAAACATTGTACAACAGTTTTCTTTTTTCTTAAGATGCTCATTTAACTAAGTATCTTAATCTAACTAAAGCAAGGGGAAACAGGTGATTATTTCTGGGTTTTATTAGCTGTAATCTAGACATTAACAGAAAAAAAAGAAAAGAAAAAAGGAACACATATTGCTTGAAAAAAAAAAACAAAACACCAAAAAGGCAGCTGTAGAAAGCAGGCTGTGATTTGAGAAGAACCTCTGCTCAAGATTTAGAGATCAGAATGCAAGCTCTGATTGTTGTAATCTGCCAGTACCACTTTACTTATCTATTTTCATGGATTTTATAATAACAAGGAACCAGAGGCACACTAATCACTTTAACAGTTTAAACTTCTGATCAGTGGCAAATTCAAACTAAATTTATCAAGTGAAATGTTCCCTCTGTTTGTCTTACATATACTCAACCTTGAATTATTTTTTAACAGTTTGCTTCTCATTCTCAGATCTCATATACAGCATAAATATTCATAAATGTAATAAACACTTATTATAGAAAACACAGCCCAGAAGACATCACCAGAGATTTTTAAATGGACTGCAAACCAGAGTAAAACCTCTACCACACTCACTGGCTCTGCAGCAGAACCATTATAGTTCTCTACCTCTATATCCATCCTGCAAAGACACATACATACATCTCCAAACACGGATCCATCATGAAGACAGAAGTTATGATATCTCCAAACTGATATGTAGTAAGTAATATGAAATACAGTCCTACGCAAATGATTCTGCAGTTTTCACATCAGATCAAGCAAGCCTCACACACAGTGCATGCAATTTATCAAGCTCACGTTCACATTTTGTGATCTAATTACCACCCTGATCCTCTACTGTTGGGTCCAAACAAGAATGTAATGAAGCACTCCTTCATGAGCAGTCTCCTGCTGTGGCAGAAAGGGCTTACCTGGGATGAAGCAGGGAGGTCATTCTCAGCAGGCCAAAAAATAGGAAAATAGCGAAGAGAAGACTTTGTAGAAGGTCTTCCACCAACCTAGTTTGTGGCTAGGCACTGGCAGCCAGAAGATGTCTGCCACGTGTCAGCCAACAGGCTTTCCTTGCTGCTCGCTGCTTTACTGCCCCGTCCCTTCCACATACTACTGGTGTCAATTGCTCAGAAACCTGATCCCAGCCAGCATGACCAGGTGTGCGGCCCCTGCAGACAGGCTTGTGAACTCTTTAGGCCTGGGCTCAAATTTTTCTTAATGTGAAAAAGGTCACAGTAAGTAAAGCTCACTGTGTAAAGTAAAGTGAGGCAAATGCCTGTGACTTGCAAAATTTGTAGATTCAGCTTTAAAAAATGCTACCCCCAAACACCAGTTTAGGGAAATTTTACCTATTAATCACAGCCAGTGATCTCTCAGGGAAAGGCAGAACAAAAATACTCTTCCTAGATGCAAGCAAATCCTCCATCTACAAGACCCTCAGAGCAGAAGTATTTACAGAAACACACTTCCACTTCTTCAGAAGTAAAAACAACTAAGTTCTTCGAATCCTGTCCTCCATTGACCCATAGCCCCCTTCAGAAATATTTCTCTTTTCTGCTCTTGTGTTTTGCACATGCTTCTCTACAAAAGATAATTATTTTTCCTGCTCCAACAGCACAGAAAAGTCAGAGGGGAAGACCCTCTTCATCAGAATTTTATGTCCAAATGTAGTGAAAAGACTTAATTACAAAGACATGTTTTATTCATCCTCATAAACATGATCAGCGTCTTAAAAGTTTTTTTTCTCCCTCTCTGTTTCTTAAGCTGAAGAAAATATGAAGCCAGCTTGCAAGAACAAGGTCTGAATGTCCAGGCAGTTTAGCTCTGCAAACCTCTAAGATCTTCTGTGCCTAAAATCGGCATATACAATTTTTTTAGATTCCCCATGTAATTGCAGTAGCTGGTTCTCCCTGACAATTCTTAATTTAAATGTTTTGATCTGTTACTTTCTCTAGGTTTTAGAACAGAAAAAACGTAAGCATCATAAAAAGAGAAGCCTGTTGTCATTACTGTGTATTTAAAGTGTCTTCCTGTCCTCAGGCTGTTCTTTCAAGGTGATCATTAACCAGTCCTATAAAAATCAACATATTCTTTATTCCTATAGGAAGACAGTTAATAGGTTGCATAAAGTTAACCGTGTTTCCTCTATTTTCCAGCTGAATTCAAACCTGTTCTAGAGTGATTTGTTGCACAGCATATGATTTCTAGCAGATGCCTGTTTTAGCAGATATTATTAGCTTTGAAACCATGCATAAACTCGCAGAAGGTCAGAGAAGGATAAAAATTGACAGCAAGAGGCTCAAGTAAATGAAGGTAAATACATCAAACAATCTGTTTAACACAGGCACCACATGAGTCAGTCGTGTCACCTCTTCACTGCAGAGAAAGTTAAATCTAGACAGGAAAATACCAAATTTTGAAACTCAAGGGCAGCAAATTTTGTTTAAAGGAAAGAACAAGGAAAGGAAGAAAAACAAGGCAATAAAGTATCTGGCAGTCATTACAGCAAATTCTGCAACATGGCAGCAACATGCAGAGCACTCCCATCTCCAGCACCCTCACCTCAGGAATCCCAGTATTTCTGTCCATGAAATAAAGAAATCTGTAGTGATAATTCCAAAAATTCTTCATTAAAGTTAGCTGCTGTGACATACTACAGGCAGGACATAAATAACCCCCACTTCCAATGCCACAGCTCCCTGTTGAAGCTTTGCTAACCTAGGGACTAAGACTCAAATATCTCCTATTTGTAAGTCTGCAAGGAAAAGAAAAAAGCTTATCTATCTCTTAATGTTTTCAAAACCTGAGCTGTTTCCATAAAGGCTAGAATTGCCTATGGAAATCTCTTTAAGTCTACAGCTGAAGGTTGGGGCCCAAAAACAGCATGATCATCGCAGGCTGATCTGGGATCATGCAAGTAGTCACTCCTCACTCTGCCCTGCCTTTTGGACACTGTCGTCATTCGTGTCACTGTAGTGCATTCTCCTGTAAAACCACTTGATTTTTATTCAAAAATCCATCACAGATGTCATGCTACTATGAAGAGTATTAGCTCCTGTGGATGCTACTCATTTTGTATGATTTCTATAATATTTGAGAACTTTAGAGAAGAAACTGCTTATAATTATACTTGTGCATGCTCTTACAGAATTGAACCTCAAATTGTTATGCCTATCCTATATCCTATAGTAGGTATTACTTCAGACCTACTAGCAGTAGCAAATAATTATAATCTTCACTAAAAATACTTTCCTGAAAGTCAGAAATTGGTTTATGTATTTTTTTTTGCAAGTAACCTTCGGTTTAAGTATCACAATACTTACAGTGAACTCGGATACCAACCGGCTACTAGAAAAAGAGAGCCTTGATTACTCATATGTAGTTAATCAGCATAGAAAGGCCAGCTACATCTACATACATAGTCCAAATTGTAAATTAATTTCTATACAAAGAACACAGAAGTAGTCTTTTCCATGTACCAATCTGACTTCTCATTCAGACAACAAAGAAATAACTATCTAGTCAAATAGTTTCCTTCAATTTTTTTTTCCTATTACTTTGAACAGTGTTGTTGAGTCCACTATAAAGGATGTGCCTGTATATCATTCCTTTCCATCAAGAACTCTGTTATACCAACACATATTGTGAAAAAACAGGAGGATGAAAAACATACTGCTCTTACAGTGACACAGTATCTTTCTAAGCTCAAGCTCAAGGGTCACACCTAAACAGAAGATAGAATGCAGTGAAAACTGAAAGTCCCACTTTACTTTAGAAAGCAAAAACTAAACAAACCAAAAAATCCAGATGAAGCATAATTTATATTGGCAAAATACTCTATTTATTCCATTGTTAATACATAAGAAGGGATTTATTTGCTATATTTGAATTTGATTTCAGAACATTAAAAGCAAAGTACACTGAATAATTTAAGCTTTAATGTATTTCCCTGAATGGAACATGCTCTCGTGAGAGGTGAGTAAAAGAATCAGTTTACATTGTGCAAATGGACAGTAGTAAAGAAAGACTTCCCTAAACACAACACGTCAATACAATTTACAATCTCTGGCTTTACATAAACTACTATAATTCTGGTTTTTTGTATTTTGGCTAATGTAAAACTCTTGTAGCTGAACCATAATGGGATTCAGTTCTTATGCCTGAATAATTTGAATCCCTGGAAGGAAACAAGAAGCATCTAACATATGGGTGGAGAAAGGGAAGATGATTTCAAATAATAATCAAAACTAGGAAAGAATGATAAACTAGTTGTCTGATACTTTGAAAGAAATTACGAGTAAAGTACAAAGGGGTTGCAGGCTCTTCAAATTTAATCAATAGCACCAGCATGAATACTAAAATATTGTAACTCCTTGGGTTCTCACTATATGCCAACTGAAGCCACAATTTACACATACAAAGGCCTATTAATCTGAAACTGCAAAAATTCTGGCTTCTGTAGTCTTTATGTAATACTAGAAGTGCATCAGTGCAGGAGATGAATTTTACTTGTAAGGACTAGAGAGGCAGTAAAGAAGATTTAGTCAAAGAAAAGAAAATCCTTTACCCTGATTAGCAAGTCAGATGTTTGGTAAAGCTGTCATGATGGGACGGTGAGGGTTAAAAGCATCCAGTGACTCTTAAGATGTCCGTGGGTTCTTAGGTTTAATTTACCAAATGCCAGAATTCAGGAGTGGAGCAGATCTAACATTTTTAATGTGCAAGACGATGTATCTCATACCTCGAGTAGCAGGGTCTGATTTAGAAATTAAATCATTCAGATAATTAATGATTCATCATTGTTATTACAAATGATATCATTGATTTAAAATGCTAACAACATTAGTTCGTTTATGGATTGTTCTGAAGCAAAAGCGCAGTCAACTTTGGACAATGAGTCAAGGGACAACAGCAATCCAGCTGTCATGAAAAACACTGTGCTTGGTCCAAGACACTACTGGAGTCCAACCAAATTAGGAGCAAGTGGTCAAAGAAGAGGCAAAAGACAGAACAAATTGACAAGCCCTATATCAAATGTCCTGAAGCTCCCTGCAGGGCATCTGCTTAGAAAGGGCTAGTGGAAATGTCATTTCCCTTATTATAATAAAATTATTCTTTTTTAAAAGTATTGAAAAAGGGCAGAAAGGTAGGGGGTTTCTCCGTGCACGCTGATAGCCATACGTGACCTGGATAACTGCCACCAAAAGTAAAGGAGGGAGGTGAGAAATGGTCTTTGTATCTAGAAAATATCACACATGCGCTACTGGTCTGCCCCCAGAATGAACCAACCAATGCTAATTAATGCAGAACCAACAAGACAGTATTGAATTTCATCATGTAGGAGGCTAAACAGCAAATTTAAAATTACAAAGCAAGAAAAATCCTTGCAGAAGTAAATAGCTTGGAACCTATCAGCTCTATGTGTGTTTAGGGATGGCTGAAGGAAATGTTATTGCTCATCAGCTGTAGCTCTGAGGACATTAAACTATAGCAGTTATGCACCTAATCTGCACAGGTGCTTTGGTAAATCCTACAAATGCCTTGCTCAATCATTTATTGTGTAGATGTCTTTAAGATACCCAAGCCCCAAACCATTACAGTATAATTTCTTCCCAGGAGTAATTGAATCTTGCACGTATTGATGAAAACCACAAAGAGACAAAATACAATGAAGACCAGCAATTACTAAAAGAAAAAGCAGAAGATTATTTTTAATAGCTGACAAGTTCTTATACCCCATCCCACATACTCGCTATTGGAAATTCAGAATATCCTGAGGTTAACTCAGGAGTCATTCAAAGTCCTTTTCACTCCTGTCACAAGAACTTAGTTGTTCTTCCAGATGAATCAAAAGGACATAAAGTCACAGGGGAGGTTCTCTCATCTTTTTTCTTTTATTTATTTTTAATTCTTTCTTTCAAGTAGCTTTTGGTATTGTTCCTTGAAACATCCATTATCCCTCAAGTCTAAGAACTATATGAAAATTTTGCAGCCTTCTGATGTATCATTAGTGATTGCAGTTCCTCCAACGTGAAAAAGTAGAAAATCAAAAAGGCCTTTTAAACAGATGAAATACAGGTACATACAGAACAGTAACAAAAAAGTGTCACCTGGGGAAAAGCTAGCGTTAAGTGTGTTTGCTATTTTATTTTAACAATTCCCATTCTGAACTTTTTGGGATGCAAGCGTTCCTAAGGATCTCTCATTATTCCTGTGTAAAGAAACTACGGCATATTTACTTTGCTGCTTTCAAAACAGATAGATTAAGAGCACGTTATTCTTTCTATCCACATTTGACTCTCTACCTATATCACCTCTTTTGGCCAAAATTGCTCTTGAAAATCAAGGACAAATTCAGATACAGCTATTCTGATTAAACTGCACGAATTATAATAAAACCTTTATAAATTTGGCTCAGTTGGAGTCAGTGGTGGCTGCATGCACACATTTTCGATTTCGGTATTTAGATGTTCAGTAAAATTTCTGACAGTCTGCTTAACTAGAAGCAGGCCTTAGAAAACAAATAATCCTCGCATGATTTGAATGCAGCTATTCAGCCATCAAATACAAAATGGTGGCATTACATTAAACGGTATCTTTCTTTTCTTATATCAGAGTATGAACAGCATAATATGGAAAGATACCTCAATGCATTCTTGACATGTAGTCTGTCTAGTGAATGGGACATCTAAATTCCATAACAATTTAATATGAAACTTGTAAATTAAAGTAGTATAAATGCAAATCTCTACTACACGTAATGATCAGTCTGCACCCAATCTAATCCATTTCTTCTAGAAGGCTGTCACCTAAAGACAAAACAGAATCTCTTCCTCAAGACAAAAACACACTCAAGACACATCATAATAGCAGCCCAAAACTCTCATCCACAATATATATTGTCAGAATTTTTCCTGTAATATATAATTTTAAAGAGCGCTGCTGAAAGTTGCACTTTCCATTAAGCTATTAGTCTTATTTAGACTACCCAATTATGCATTAGGAGACAATTTTCATATTTTTTGAAATGTACATATTCATTATTCTATTTAACAATGCAAATACAATTTCACTTCAAATCATACTGAGACAGTAGTTCCCCAGCTAGGCTGCTCTGCACCCACAGTAACCAACATCTGCCAGAAGTTTACATTGTGCTTAGGAAACGTCCTTTATGTTTATTGTGTTTTGTTTCATTTTTTAACTTACCTCATCAGCTTATTTTCTAAACACAGGATGCCACGCTATCAGCTCTGAGCTCTGATTAGCTGATGCACATTATTTGCCAGTTGCTACACTGTGAACGTCAGTACATCCCTCTCCTCTCTGCTGGGCTTCTCTGTTTAACAGCATTCAAGCTGTTTGCCAGCAAGAAACTACTTCATTCCTTTCTCCCGCAGCCCGCACAAAACCAGGCCAATGTTTACATGAAAGAAGGAAAAAGAGAAAAGAATATAATTTGTTCAAACTGCTGAAGAAAATCATGTGTACAGATATTATAAAGCAGAGACAAAAGCAACATGTTTGTTAAAAGTTGTCCATCTCATTCTCTCACCATTTTAACTTTTCATTGTCTGTGTTTGTAAAAAGACCTTTTCATACAGTTTTCAGAGGCTACAGCTATACATTTTTCAAGTCCATTCAATAGCCAAAAAGTCAAAGACCAAATCAGGAGATTTAGGAAAGCTGTAACATATTAACTTAGATGCTGTCCTGCAGTTGCATATTCCTCTAGTGTCTGCAAAGGCCCAAAAGTAGCTTTCACTCTGTTTACATTTGATGACCAGCAGCCAAGCAGTTCTATCTCCATTCATACCCCTTTCAGGCAAATAAATAGGTATATGTATTTAATTATATGCATCCATATCCTTAATAGTATTATTTTCTGTTTCACATCACACTCACAATGTTAAGCCACATTTTAGATGCTCGTAACACATTTTCCTGGGACCACAACACACCAAAAATGTCCCAGAGAAAAGCCATTTCCCTCTGACCAGGACACCGTCTCCTGCTCTGTCCTCTCAACCTTTTCACTTCTCTTGATAACTAATAAAAGTCCCAGTATTATTACAGCTCTCCGATTCCTGACGGTATATGAGCCTGTCTCTCTTCAATGCTAAAAAAGGTGTAGGATTTTCATTTTTGCTGTTTGCTTTCGCTTTTACCTTGAGGTGCTTAAAATATATTGTCCCACAGTAAATGCAGTGCATATGCTGGCCCCTTTGATTTTACCATGAAAGAAGCTTGAGGTAGCTTTGGCCCACAGTATAAATAAATGCAGGATCTTTACAGTGCTTTTACTTTTGAACAGATAAGGAAAAGAGAACACCCCTAAAGAAACAAACCTGAAATTTTTCAGCTGTTGAGACCATTTCTTTCTATGCTTCCTAACCATGAAGCTTTCAAATTCAGCGCCAGCCAACACAGCTAAAGCAAACTGAGCATTACTATGCATCTCTTATTTACTCATTTATTTTAATAAATAACAATGATGGTGAACAGCCATAACTCCACAAACCACCACATAAAAGAAGCTCATCACAAAAGACTGCTTGTGCTGAACTACCGTCAACTGTGCTGCAGTACAGTTTTAACAACGCATTTACAAACAAATCTTTTTGTAACTCATACCATTCTAGAAGTGATTATGATAGTGACCAAGGACATGGGCTTACTGAAGTTTGGAAGGCTATAGAGATGGAAATGTAAGAGCTAAGTAAGAGCAGATTTTGTCTTGTTACACAAACTGAGATCAGCAACGATAAATTCTCCCTTGGAAGAGAAGTGGAAATACGAGCTCAAACAATAGTAACTCTGAGCTTACAGAAAAGCTATGCCAGAACACAGCCAAGTGGGAAATAAGGAAAATGTGATTGAAGTCACCTCTACTTAACCTTTCCTGGGGAGGAAAATGCAGGTAAAACAGAAAGCTGTTAAAAAGCAGGATCAAATGAAAAGTGATTCTACTTAATAAAGTTGCCTAAAGGTCAACGCTTATAACAAAAATAAATCTAATGGAAAAAAAAGGGAAGGTTTTCAAATGAGGTCAGCTATATCCAAAACACGAAAAAAGAAACCACAGTTACACCGAATGTTTCATTTTGTCTTCTACCCAGAACAAAAGCTCTGACACTATTCTTAACCTTTGGACTTGTGCAGTGGAGAACGTGGGAATGGCTGGCGGCACTGGGGAGTTCCTATGCTTCAGCTCAAGAAGGTTTTGCACCAGTGAGTACCTCCACTGCGTTCCTCAGTTGTGTCTTCTCCAGACCAATAGTTTTAATCGCTATTAGACAATATAATTTCTTTTAGCCAAAGACCTTAATGGTATTTCAAAACAGATAAAAAATACCCACTGTCCTTCAATTTTCTTTTTTTTTTTTTTTTCCAAACATAGCATAAATGAGGCTGTTGCCAAGACTGAGAAGTTTTTGGTATCAATCCAGGACATCTAAACAGTTTTGCATGTGTTTAAAGAAAATTGGATGACTCATAGTAGTAAAGTCTCAAAAGGGCTAACTATTACTGACATTATTAAATGGATAAGTGCATGGATAAAGGTTTGCAGGATCAAAGATGCAGAACATATTTGTCTTCATTCCAGGAGACGAGGTATTCCTGATAGAAAGGATATTCAAGTCTTGAGAGAAATAATAACAACCAGATAAGTAAAAGGATTTTTGAGATGGTTTGTTTTTTTAAGAAATGGATACGGTAGAATAAAAAAAATATTTGTGAGCATACGCCTTAACCTCTGTTTCTATAGAAAAATTACTATTGCGTTCAATTAACAAAAAATCCAAATTGAATCCAAATTTCAGTATGCCAGTAAAAATACATGCAATCATCTCTGAATCCATCAAATGTTCTTCTCGCAAATCCCTATGCAATTGTATCAACCAGTGTCATTGCATTGCACTTGTATATTTAAAAGTAAGTTGCAGTATGAGTCTTGGCTTTTTTTAACTGTATAATGCCAAATTGTTTAAAAAAATTTGATAGCAATTTATTAAATGACGAGCAGCTTCATTTTGAAAGTAGGTTTTATAGCTTAATATATTACATTGGACTGCAAAGATAGATTAGCTTGAAATTTGTTCTGTAATTAATTCCCTGGAGAGAAATCTATTTGCATGCAAAAAGGAAGAGACTTAATTAATGGCCAAATATATTTAAATTGATATATCAGCCTCTCTCAGACAACTGTAGCTTCATTCCTTATTGAAACCCAACACAGCACTGACTAGCTTTTTTACAATGTAAAACAAAGCCACAGAACAGATCTTCTGTAAGTAAAGAATAATCCTTTTGTTTGGATTTCAGTAACTCACTAGAAATAGTATAATTGAGACTACTATTAGTTATACTGAAAATATTAGAAGGATTTTTTTAATTATAAGGAAATGTTAGTTGGAAAACAGCAGTGTGTTTGCTGAATTACCCAGTTAGATGAATCCTTCTGAATACCTCCGAGGAACCTTCTTATTATTTTTAGTAATGACCTTATGACAAAAGAAGGGCATATGTTAACAAGAAATGCTAAAGACACAAAATTAATGAAAGGTAAACATCACGTAGGTGGACATGAACTGTCTAGTAATGGGGCTACTGAATACAAGGAATCAGCCATCCAGCTAGCGAATCTTCTCATCTCTCACTGTATTTTGTACAAAGCCTAATTTGGTAGGAATGTCTTGAAAAAGTCCATTAGACAAATAAGAATGTCCCATGTGGGACTGCACTAAAAGGTGGTATTAATAGGATGCCTGGGAATTTTAAAACTTTATGGTTTAGGACTGACAAGGGTGGGAATTGAGGATGTCAAAGAAATCTAGAGTCCCTTCCAACCTGAATGACACTGCAAGTACATAAAGGCTTACCTAGATGCTCAAATTCCTAAAGGAGTCCAAGTGCACATGCTGTACAACACTCTTCACACAGCTCTAAACCAAAGCTTTAACCAGAGCTCTCAGCTGAGATAGCAAATGCGTCTCCTCTTCTATAGGCAAAAATTGGTGTGGAGAAGTTTTTTCTGACGCTGTCTATGCTCATGGCTGAGAAAATACAGTATTTCATTCTCCTGGGGTGTCAGCCTGGCTCCTTTAGGAAACCTTATTTTCACTGAAATAAAAGAAAAGCATAACCTTAAACACCACAATATTTCTATGACCTTAACATATCTCTTCCGTCCACTAAAATTGCTCTGGTTTAACAGGAACCAGGCTATATTCAACTTCTGCATGGTACTTCAGGCAACATAGATCCTAATATTTATATATCTCTAAATCATGCACCATCAGTTTCTTCTAGGTATCCATAAACCAATACCATAATGCCAGCAATCAGAAAGATAACACTGCCTCACAGTTCTAAAAAAAATTATCAGTGTTTTCTGATGGCTTTTGCTAGGGAAGTTACAAACATATTTTGTATGCTTAACTGCATGCATGCATACACATACAATAAACTTATCACTGTATCCCCAGGAGACCAAACATGTGGGTTTGTTCACATTGTTAAAGAGATGCAGTGACTAAAAAAAGTGTATTACAATCATAACCACATAGCAATTCTATTTAAGGATGTACAAATACAGAATTCTTTTCAAGAACGAAGTATGAAGCGACCCTGCTTCAGCTCCTTGTAAAATCCCAAACATCATATCAAGTCAAATTATCAGGTTCCTTTTATGGAGAACCGCTACACAAATGCTGTCACTTCCATTAGTTGATGTACATAACAGACGGGTGACTGGCTCCTTGGACAATTAAAAAATATTGGTTTGGCTCTAATATTCAGGAATAAAACTGACAGCAAAGTCAAATGTGAAATTGGGTAGAAGAGTCTCACACATTAAGCAATGAGAATTACTGGTTAAATGGAAAAGGCAAAGCATATGTTCAGGCAAATTTTGTGCGGTGTCATCCTTTCCATACATATTATACGGAATCTAAATTATTGCCACGTGCATATCTATCTTATGAGTGGTGTTGATGATGAAATTGATGTTTATCCCTAAAGAGACGGCAGCAGATAAAAGAATTTATATTTTTAAATTGAAGCAGAAAATTACTTGACATTGCCTTAATATTTATACAATGAGATCGCACATTGTTCAGAATCAAGCTTGCAGCTACCACGAGCACATAACAAATCAGATTAGGGTAACAAACTCACTCAAAGCACTGAAGCAGGAAAAAGTTTAGCTTGAAAATCACATTCCCTATGGCATCTTCATAAGGAACACGTTCCCAAGATTATCGTATTCCTATGAAAACCTGAAAGATTTCTCATGTCCAGTGGATGTCTTTTTCCCTGAAAGACAATACTTTTCTTTTACCACGTACCAGGATGACATGAAAGATGCTACCGATCATGTTGGGTAGTAATCGTCAGTTTGTAAGAGAGGAGATTTTTGAATGAGTTAGAAAAATTTAGCTGTAAGAATTTTAATTTTTGCCATATAAGATCTCCCTACTGTGACTTATTATTTCTGGGAATATTGCAGCATGAATAAGCCTACTGGAATAAAAAAAGGTATGAAACTTAAACAGTATAGTAGCGCATACAATTATTTCTAAAAAAATTTAATACCAGCTGATAAGACCTTTGGAACAATATCTTCTTCCTTTATAGTTACACAAATTAAAATTTGTGTTACACAGATTAAAATTTGAGAAGAAGAATCTCAAAAAGATATGTTCAATTCTGGTTTTCCATGAGGATTCTCCCTGTGGAGGGCACGTTGTGCTACACACCAGCAGACCGGCTGAAACAAGAGCCCAAACGCCATCAATATTTATATCTATAGCACAAAAACTACCGACTAACGATAATGGCAGTAGCAAAATATAAATCAAGACTAGTGTTTAACCAGTAACTCTGAAAGATAGATTTGTTACCAGCATAGTCCAGCAACTACATGAAGTAAAAGCAGTACAGGCCGATGCTGTACGTGCATATCCCCCAGCTGCAGTGAGCTGTGGCTTGTAGAATCATAGAATGGTTAGAGGTGGAAGGGACTTTAAAGACCATCCAGTTCCACCCCCCCTGCCCGGGGCAGGGACCCCTCCCACCAGACCAGGTTGCTCCAAGCCCCATCCAGCCTGGCCTTGAACACCTCCAGGGATGGGGCAGCCACAGCTTCTCTGGGCAACCTGGGCCAGGGGCTCACCACCCTCACAGTCAAGAATTTCTTCCTGATATCTAATCTGAACCTCCCCTCTTCCAGTTTAAAACCGTTCCCCCTCCTCCTATGGCTCCCCTCCCTGATCCAGAGTCCCTCCCCAGCTTTCCTGTAGCCCCTTTAGGGACTGGAAGAGGGTCCAAGGTCTGCCCGGAGCCTTCTCTTCCTCCAGGCTGAGGGAGGGGTCACAGAGGGATCAGCCATTACACTCAATAACGCTCACGAATTCATAGAATGGTTAGCATTGGATGTCAGCTCAAGGCAATGGCTGAGGTAAAAGCTCTGGTCAGGCATTAGGAATGGAGCCCCCTACTCCTTCCCGCCCACCCCGCCCCTGGTCACACACCATCTTGAGAGGCAAGCGGCCACTAACCGCAAACAAGCCGGTCACGCACCTACTTCTCCTTTAGAGGCATCCTGTGTGCTGGCCGATCGGGGTGATCCATGTGGCGGAACAGGCAGGGCCCTGCCTGTACGCCTCCGGGCCGGAACAGCAGCGGGAGGGCAGGCCTGCCATCCCCACAGGCCTGGCGGCTCCTCCATGTTTGACTGCCTCCTCCCAGGACCTAGCGGGGCAGAGCTCCGGCAGGGTACTCGGAGCTACGGCTGATGTAGTGAAGAACCTGATCTGCAGAGGGTCTAGGAGAAATAAAATTCTGACTGAAACAACTCTGTTGTGCCCTCCGTCTACCCAGGATCTCCCACGAAGCTGCCTGTCCCCATAGCATTGGACGACAGGCAGCTCCTCTCAAAAATCCAAGTAAACCCAAAGCACGAGCATGGGAGCCTCTGTGTCTTGATGTTGATTTTCTAGTCATTTCATTTCCACGCACCACTATTTCAGTAGAACCCAGCCAGTTCATTTCAGCAACGGAAAAGCATTAGGGAAAAAAAAACAACACCCAAACACAAACAAAAGTAAAGTCTCTGCAGACAGCACAGGCTGCCATTATAGACAGTCTCTTCTGCAACTTGCCACAAATTCTGTTTAAAGAATGACATCTGCTTTCATCAGACATCAGAGTCCAATATATTTAAAGAGGTAGTACATAGGAACTAAATTATAAGTTTTATAGTTAAATATTTCACAGAGCTTCCGTACTTCTCTTTTTTGTCAACAGAAGATAGGTGGCTTTCCGAAGAATATTCATTCAGTCTGTCACTTGAAATGTCTCTCTTTAATAATTAACACAAATACTTAACTTTCAAAGATGTTAGCATGTCATTACTTGTCACATAAATTGTAGAGTTAGATACTTGCAGAGGTGTATTTGGAGACTGCTGCTGAGCAACTTTCAGAATTCATGAATAAGATATAGGACCTTTCATATTTTATTAGATATATGCATACTTTCTATAGTTATGAAAGAAAAGTACACAGTGTCTATTTCTAAAGTAAACGTTCACTTTGAACAGAACTTGAATTGTATTGAGGCAACCAAGCCTGCGATCTCAATCCAGATGTCCACATCCACAGACATCTTTTCATACTAATCATCCAAAGGAGTAAGGTTTTTTTTTGGTGTTAATATAGGCTGAAGGATAGAGCTATAGCTACCTAGAGACAGAAGCAAACCATGCCTGCCTGTCTGCTACTGAATCAATTGACAATTTAAAAAGTTAGATCCAGGTAGAAGACCTAAGTATCTCATTTTTCTCATTTATATTTCCTGTAACATAAACTATAGAATTAGAGCATGCTGGCAGGTTAATGTTGTACTGGACTGACTTTAATTTGTTCACAATAACGCACTTTGCATCTGCATCTCCCTCCCATTCTCCAGGGAGGCATTTCCCACCTTAAATTTCAGTAGCCAAGCCTGATGAGAAGAGGCTCGCTCCCATTACCGTGGTGTGGACGCAGCGTGAGTCACTCAGCTACTGTCCCTCTTCCCCCTGTAGCCCCAGACCTCCTGGCTTACCACCCGAATCTGCCTGCCACTGCTGCAGGGTGGGTTTTTATTTGTTTGATGCCTCTGTGTTTACGAGCTGGCATATGGCCACTCTCTGCAGTTCCAGCTTTTGCTAAATGAGAAAACACTTTCAGCAGTTGCACCAGTGCTTCCACATACACTACTGTTGGGTTTGATTTCCTCAGAAAATCAGCATTTCCAGTCTTATATAGAAAATGCTATCAGAATTTAGGCATCTTTAAAATATTACCTAGAGGGAGGAGACTCAGAGCACATCCATACCCTGTCCCAGGGACATGTCACGGCACGGGAATTCCAGTGGGAGCATTTGGAAAGGACAGAAACAGGATTTTTTTGAATGCTTCCCTTTACCTATCAGTATCATTTCTTCACCATTGAACAGCAAGATACAGTAAGTTCAGATACGTAGAAACAGTCAGCACTAAGGACCAAATACTTGCGCTAAAACATGTTTGAGGAGGCTGGGAGAAGGGAGGTGGCTGCTCCAGGACAGCTGTTGTTTGCACCATGGAGGGGGCATCCCCAGAGCTCACTCGGCACCCCTGGGGGTAGAGGAAGCAGCCAGGTATTTACACAGATACCAACAGTCAGCAAATGCATGTCTCCTGTTGCTTCCCTCAGTCCTTCAGCTTCCAGGTGTGACCTCAAACTGGTATCTGCAGTGGGATGATCAAGACGTGCATCTCCAATTTCCCTCAAGGATCACATCCCAGTCCTCACTTCCCTATTCTTCTGTCTAGAAAAGCTGCTTGCTTGCTTTTTGTCCCATGCTCCTGAACTTTCTAACAAGCATTTGGTAACCTTTAATTAGAAAAATCCCAGAGCACAGAGCTAGGCAGCAACTTTTCCTCAAGGGACATCTACCCTGACAATTGCACAGTAAAACAAGCGCAAAGCTGCAAGAATGCAATTATTCACAAGGAAAGTGTTTTAAGCCAAAAAGATATGAATGCATTTTGGTTTGATATCATTAAATGACTCGGCAATTTTGAATTTGAATTGTGAATCATCCTTGCATGCTCCTTCTGACTTACATTGTCTTTTGTTTAAATAGTATTCATTAAAAGCAAGTGAGTCATTAGGTACGATCTGGCTTTCAGGCAGGAGAAGGCAGTGGAAATTCCCCACTGCAGCTCATATTCTCAGGATCAAAAGGAAGAATCTGCTTCCACAGTTAACTCAATACTGAAGAGAATCTTTTTATGCAATTAAGCGGATGATAAATTGCTACTGATCTGTGAAGATGCAGAAGACAAAGGTCTATTATAATAATTGACAATAGTTATAAATTAAAACTAGTTTATAGTCTTAGCTATCCAATCCAAGCTTGAAATTGAGGGGAAATACCACTTGCTAATTTATGGATAGGGAAATGATGGCTTATCTGCATGATTTACCTGCATCAGTGCAATGTGCCTGTCTGTGGTCGACGCTCCACCTATTTTATCCTAAAAAAAAAAAAAAAAAGTTTTCCTCAATTCTCTCAATCCCCTCCTTTCTAATCTAGACTGTGTAGCTCTATAGACACTTTGTAGGCAGCATACTCAACATGCCATCTGCACAAGTACCTTTGTGTTTTGGGGCCTGAGACTAATAGTCTGCATCTTCACAATGTAGACACAGCTTCCTACCTCCTGAAGGTAGGACAACACACAGTGTGCACAACCATAGCTATTTGCTTCTTTTTCATTGAACAGTTTTATTAAAGTTTCCTTACAGTGTAAAGGCATACCTAAAGATTATATGTTTGGTTGGTTGTTGGGGTTTTTTTTTGTTTGGTTAGTTTTGTGGGGTTTTTTGGTTGTTTTGGATTTGTTTGTTTGTTTTGTTAAGACAAAGATTGTTTTTTTAGACTTGGGCAAGGAACCAAGACAGAATTTTCAGCTTATGTCCAACCGTCACCACACTGTCAACGAACAGGTCATTCCTCTTCACCCAGCTGCAACAGTGCAGTCCCACTTCTCCCATCAGGAGGTGGGTAGGACAGGGGAAGACTGTCCACACCAGGGTACCACGGTTATGATGCGCTTTATGCTTTTCAGGAAATACCTACACATTAAAATCAAGCTCTCAAACACAGAAGAATTGTCAAATCGCATCCAGCTCCTTTTGAAATTCCAGTCGAACTAAATAAAGTGCTAAGTCTGCACTTGCTGTACATCATGTACATTTCTTTCCAGAAGGATATAATCAGTGGTGGGGATGGTGGATGGTATGCATGATAATGATGGAAAAATGTAAAGAGGAGACATCTGAGAAGAGACAGAAGTACTGAGGAAGAGGAAAATGTACAAAACAACTCAGATGGATAACAAAGGAGAAGAAGGGCTGATCTATTGTAAAGAACCTATAAATTAATTTCTCCTGAAGTCAATGACAAAAGTCTTTATCATATTTTTTCAGTCTGAATTCAACAGTATCAGCACACATGGACTGTGCTATCACACACTAATTTCATTAAACTAATAGATCTGTTTCACTAAAACTGCTTACTGCTTTGAAAAGCTGTATTGATCACCTAAAGGATATTAAAAGCAGCGGAAGACAAATGACAAAATATGAAGCAAGACCCTTAAAAGTTGAGTTTGTTCCCAGACAGTACCACAGCTAGAAATGAGACATAGGAATGGGTTTATTCCATTGCCTACACACAGGTACCTAGTGCCATACTAACTTCAGCAGGGTACCAGGTTCCACTCTAAAAGGCAGCAGGGCTTATGGAACTGCTCTTAGACATGCCAGCCCAGCGTGGGTATTTTGGACAACTCACATGGTTCTAGATGCCTGTATGCATCCAAGTTACCTATTCTCAGTAAATCAGCATCTGTAACTCCAACTTCTGAATTGGAAATAGGTACACTGATTCTTCTCACTTTTATTGTCGCATGGATTAAAAAAAAAAAACAACAAACAAACAAACCAAAAAACCCAAGCCACAAAACGCTAGTAAAAAGAGAAACTGTATTCACATATAGAAAAAGCCTATCATTTGCTAAGCCTTCAAGAACCTTGGTTTGTATGGTTTTAAATTGACATGCATAGCCCAATAAAGTGTCCAAAGTTCTAGACAGTAAGAATGGAAGACAATACTGAAAATATAATAGGTAAAATAGACAAAAAAACCCCATGTCTCTGGAAGCAGCAGACATTTTTAAAAGTACATATCTGAACCATGTGGTAGTCAGCTTAATACTTATATCCATTAAATTGTACGTGGAAACAATCTTTAGCCCAGAATAAAATAACACCTCAGTGTACATACACTTCACATTCTGCCTTGTGGGTGAAATCCCCTCCACAAACACACAGCTTGACTATCCACATCTGATATGGTCTAAGAATAGAGCATCTGGTGAAGTGAAACGTAGGATCCAAGTATTGAGCTTTCGCGTTGCAACGCACGGAGATGTTCTCATATAGAAAAGAACAACGATAGTTCAGTTGGTACCAAGTGGTATTTTCCTCTACATTTTTTAAAATAGCATAGAATAGGTAATTCTGTCATACATCAACAAAAGGAAATACAACTTCCTCTTTCAGTTAAACGTCAAAATAGTGTAAAAACCATATATTCCATATCAGCACATGAAAAATTCAAAACAAAATCTTCCAACTGCAAAAAAAAAAAAATCTTCTGGTTAGATTCTTAGAAGCATGCAAAGCAGATCTGAAAAGTCCATTTTCCACATGTAGTCTCACATCCACTTGTTAGGCCCTCCAGCTGCCAATCCTCAGGTCTTTGACTTATTTCTTTGCTCTTAAGAGACAACAGCCAGATGGCCAAAATTGAATATCCCTCCCAGCTGGCCAATGTGAATGCATGTACCTGCTACCCAGCTGGCCAGCCAGCCTACAGATAGCTTCAGGCTGGCCAGCCAGAAAGCATATGCTGCCTTTCGCTGAGCTAGTGGACTAGCTAGCGGAGATCTAGGAGAAAAAAAACCCATAAGATAGCGGTGAAAAGATGTCTTGTTCTAGAAAATTCTAGAATCTAGAAAAATCTAGAAAAAGCACTCCTGCTCGCTTGGGCTACACGCTCTTCCTGAAGGCTCTTGATACACAGAAGGATGCACAATCTGTCTGTGCTCCACTACCTGTTGGGGTTGTGTCATGCACAGGTGTGCATGGCATGCAAGGCAGGTCAGTAGCTGTTAGGCAGAGAAGATGAAGAGCTGGCGAAATGCTTCTCCCCAGAATTCAGGGTCTCTGAGATATTTGCTCAGCCAGAAACGAAGCCCCTGTCATCACCTGTTTCAGTCAATGAAGTATTATGATTAGGCACAATGAAATCTAACTCAAAGACATCAATATATATCTCATAATCTTAAACTGCCATGAAGACAGAGCCATAGGGTCACTTGAGAATCAGAATTACAGTTTTAGACTGAATTCCACAAAAGGATTTAGGGCAGGACACCATTTCATATTGACACAAGTAACTTACGCATATCTGTTTCCAGATGCACTTCACTCCAGAGAGAAACTCATAGCTTCAGGCTGTGCTTAATTTTCCCCTACTATGCATGGGGTGTTAGACGCACCTTATGAATAAGGTCCATAACAGCTACATGCTGAGTACAGGATTACTAAACTGGTTAATAAAAAGTGACAAAGAGAAGTGCATCTCCAGACAGTTCTGGGAGGGAATTCTTATCTTTCAGTAAGCCAGCATCAGTTGCATCAAAGTCTGTACATGTAGAAATACATCTTAGATTTGCCTTCCTTCATTATCAAGTGTATGACTCGGGCAGGTTCCATCTCCTGCTCTCAGCCTGGCCATCTGAAACCAGCAAGCAAAATCAAACAGAAGGAGCTTTACAGGAGCCATCCTCTGGTGCTGGGGATACAGCTGCTCCTGCCATAAGGAAAACAATTTTTTCCCCACCTCTGTGGCTGCTGTTTGGTCCCTATTACTCATTTGTTTGCCTCTCTGTAACGCACCAGCATGACAAACACAATTTGCACAGTTCACATGGCAGAGAGAAGCATTTTATTCAGAGACAACAGAAGAGGTTATCAATCTTTTGGCAAAGAAATCAAGGCATGTGTGCAGCTACATGCGGTCATGCAGGACTTCACCCTGCATCAAGGGTAATAGCCCAGGGGCAGGGAGACCACAGAGGAGACAAAGAGAAAGGAGAAGCGACTCAGACTGACCTTTGAGTATCAGCTGTCTTTGATAGGAGGTAGCAGGCAGCTCAGGGACAGCTAAGATTTCAACAACTGGCTTCAACAAATCAATCTAAGCTGATGAAAGACTGGGCTATAGAAATCCTGACTGGTAACATTACAGGTTTAGTGCAGGAGGAGTAAGAGGTGGCTTGGACTAGATCACCCCTCCAAGGTGGCACTCCATGGGCTAAGCGCACCCCAACCCCATTGATTGCCCTACCACTGGTACAGCAGCTGCAGGCTTGCTGCATGCTCTGCAAAGGCACCTTTGCAGATGTGAAATTGCCTGTGGAAAAACAATGGAAAATGTGGGGTGTAAAGGGGGAGCACATCAAAGCCTGTAAATTGTATTTATCCAACACAATCTGCTTAGTTCATTAACAGGAGGTGAAACAACTCCATTTACACCGACTGAGACACAGTCCCCATAGCATCATTGCACTGGGGGGATCAAAGATCCTGATGCACTCAAAAACAAACGGGGAGCTAAAGGCCACTGACCACCTGCCTGAATAGCTGCAAGCAGAGGTGGATTCATTTGGAATTAAATATTGCACAAAAGCTTTCTAAAGAGAGAAGTTGTGTATTCATCATCAGAAGTATGAGGCAAGTCCTTAAGAGCACCCCAATAATTCATATTCATAAAATTTGATCTGGTAATTCCTTCACTTTTATCACCCATAGATCATTTTTCTCACATTGCTGACAACATTCTTAGGAAAGAGACAAGCAGGTATATATTGCCAAATGATGTAAATGTACAAAATATAACAGGATTCAAAAATTCATAAAAGAAAGATTTCCTTTACCATTTTTTCTATAGAAAAAAAATTGCAACGTATTTAAAATGAGACAAATTATTCTGGGAATAACATCTGATCCACACTTACTCAATTATGAATCAATTAAGATTCACAGACTTACTCTCTCCCTTTTAAGGTTGTTTTCCAGAATTATCGGTATTTTCCATATTAGTACACAATATAGAGTAAGAGTAGAAATTTACCTGGAAAGTTATCCAAATAAAAACAGAGTTACTATACAAAAATCTTGTAAGATATTCAAGTTCAGCAAGTTGGAAAAGTAACTAGAGTCACAACTGTTATTTTAATATTCCTAACACACGTATAATACAGGGGCTGTAGAGTGTAGCAGAAATTTGTATCTCAATGCAAAAGAAGTATCTTTACAGGATTTTCCCTTTCCTAGTTCACCATGTAAAGCATGAGAGTTCTGGTTAACAAACACTATGTACTCTCAACCTAGTGAGACACAACGATGCACGTGCCATGAAACTGAAGATCGGAGTTGCAAAACGTTGTAATAATAAGAGATTACCTCGTTCTGTTAGAAAAACTACATGCACGTATTTAATTTCTAGGTAAAAAAATCACTGTAAAATCAACAAGCATATAGGGATTGTAAGCTTTTAATCAACACACGATGTTTCAGACATTGAAAGAGATGGTCGAGGAGAAGAGACAGACAAGAAATTCGAACATTTTTTTTCTATGCGTTTCTAACATAAGTAATTAAGTGCTGAGACACTTGGAGCAAGCCTATGTAAATATTTTGGGGCCTTTAATTTGTTTCACCAAATACCTGTTAATTAAAAAAAAAAAATAATCTTGGTTCAGTTTGGCAAAATTTTGTTTTCAAAGTTTTTTGGACCCCAAGTCATTCAATCCCTAATACCAGACTGTCATTACAGTCTGTCAGGAAATGAATTATAAGGTATTTCATCATCTCTTCCTTCAAGGGCAGCACTCCCTGCCAGAGCCTGTTCCTACCCTTTCATGTCACTGCCCTATGCAAATCAGAGGCTGCAGTTCATTCCCATTCTTAGTTAATTCATCTGCAATTCCTGCAAAGTAGAATCCTCAAAGAAACACTTTAGGAACTGATAATGCAACGGGAATATTTGTCAACACATGTCCTCAGCCCTACTAAAACCAGCGGAGCATCCTGGAGCTGAGGGCATCGTAAATCCTGCTACACGAATGGATCCATCCGTCCCTGCGCCTGCTAATCTCACAACTGATCGCTGCAATTTCCATTTTGTCATAAGGTGTTTCATTACAGGTGATTTGCATGCAACAAAGGTGCGCATCTTGGCAGGCGGCGGGTAGGAAGGCAGCGAGCCCACGGTGCGGTAGGGGCTGGAAGTACGCACCCTCCATAGAAACTGATGTCTGCGGCTTCTAACTGTGCCCATAGGGAAGAAATTCAGTGGCACATATGTCACTGCATTTACACCAAAAGTCCAGATTGCCTTAATTTTGCGCTATTGCACAGTTCAGTATCATCTATTAAATTGCCAGACTTCCAGGCATCCTTCTTCCTACATACCTAATAGTCAGGTGGGTACTTTAAAACACAAAGAAACCTAAATATTTCAAAGGCAGTTAAGTTTTAATATCCAAAAGTATTACTCTAGCCCAGATGTTAATGATTTATTTAGAAACACCCCTAGAATTTTCCAGACATTTCATGGTAAAAAGGTCTCAATATATATCTGCGTACAAGCTGCTGGTAATTAGGTATACATAGCTACCACCGTATTAAAATGAAACATTGTAATTAAATAAATGCATATCAGCCCTAAGGAAACTAAATTACCATGTAGATAGGGAACAGGAAAACCAAAATACCAGCAGCCCCTTTTGCAGAAGGGCTCTAGTATTTTACCAGTTTCTGCAAAGTGCTTTTGAGACTCCCTTACTTTTTTGTTTCAGTTAGTAACATTATCACATAGCTTTTCTCATCCCCAAGCCTTTCTTTTCCCATTTGTCATTAATATTTCTCCCCCACCCATAACTTTCCTTCTCTGATGCAACCACGTACCTCTGACCTCTCTCCAGACACCATCTGAACTCCTGCAGCCTCTCGCCCGGACCCCGAAGCCACCAGAGACCCTCTCATATTCTGCTTTTCCTCTTGGCACCACTGAAACCATTGTCACCAACACTGACATCTTCCTTGACAAGGCTTAGAAGAACCAACCCTCAGCCTTCATTGTTGGTCCTCTGGCATTATCCTCTCTTGGGTATTTAGAGTCGGTGACTCCATCATGCCTTGGTCATCTCAGCACTGAATCAAAATACAGGACAGACCCCTAAATGCAGGGCACACACGACAAAATCTGCTAGGCAATGACAATCTACTTTGGAGGGGCTCTTTGAGGACATTTACTCCTTCTCTTCAGGTAAATCTGGAAAACCTGCTAAGATCACATATCTTTATTACAAAGGTCTTTAGCCACAAATATTTAACACACAACATATAACTACACAAATATTGCATACCAGAGTACATGGTGCAAAATTTTGACCTGATGTAAACCCCTCTGCAGAGCCACTATTTAGATTCAAGGCTGTTGTCATGAATTGATTAACTTTTCAAGAAGGTATTAATGGTCCAGCCTCTGGATTTTCCACTTTTCCTCTCTGTTGCCTCTCAGCCTTGTAAGCCTATTACTGGATTGCTTCAAAACATATTTACCTCCAAAGCCTAAAATTCCCAACTGTCAGACAGAAAAGGCATTTAGTAATTAATTTAATCCTGGACAAGACATCTGTCAAGGCGAAGGGCAGAGTATAGAGTATGCTTAATATTCATATTCTAGTATTATCAGAAACATAAAATACAGGTTGTGTTATTTTGAAGCTATCAGTCTACATATGGCATTTGATGAAGACTATGTCAGGCACAACTTCTGAAGGTTTCTCCCACTCTTTAGAAAACAGTGTTTTTTCCACCCAAAGGGAAATACCTTGTTTGATACCTTGGTGTACAGATGAGGCCACAACCTCAAATATCATTTTCTTCTCTTATTTTTACCAACACTCATACTTGCAGTTACTGTTTGGCAAAGAATCAAAATGCTATGGCTTTACGGTGTTTCTAGTCTCTGAGAGAACTCACTTTCATCAGTTCCCCTATTTTAAGCAATTCCAACAAAACACAGCACTAGCAGCCATCAGAAGAACACACAGAGCCACCCCTCTGGATTTTGTAGCACTGAACTGAATTTCACTCCCCGTCCTTTGGAATTTCAAGCATGGAAAATTTACATGCAACTGTCCTGAAGAGCACACAGCAGCATCTTATATATACAGCATCTACGCTTGGCGTTCTTCAATTTATGTCTTCCTGCAATCTGTTACAGCCCAGAAGCTGGTGAGCTCACTGCTCTGACCCGTTATACCACGTGATATCACTGTTCAGTTGCTTACTATGAGCTCATGCTAAACAGTAATACAATTAGTTTTGACTTGCTTGGCTCCAGACTGGAGTGAAGCGGAGCAGGGCTCGCAGGCAGGTGCTGCCTCGGCAGCCAGGTGGTCCCTCTGCGCTTGCCGCCTGCCCGTTCCCAGCTGCAATCTGCATTTGACCATGTCCTACATTGAACCCGACTTGGAGAAGTAGTTTGGTCAAGGCCAGACAAGAACAACTTTATTTCCCACCCAGTACTGCGCAGAATAAACCCGTGTTCCTGCTAATGGTAGTAAACACAGCTTTGGAAAAGAGCTTATCTGAGAAAATACAGTATTATACCATATTCTTCTACAGAAGAGAAGAACTTTGCCCCTCCCTCCAATACATTTGGAGGGGCAAAGCATAAATGAAAACATTGGGGTCCAGCTTAAACACATATTAAGACTCCAGCCAGTATTTGCTTTAAACTAGTTGTTTGGTTTTTTCTCCTGTGTTGGAAAAAATCTTGCTCTTATTAAACTTATTGCTATGACCTTACTAAATGACTTTGGGATATTTGCTTATATCATTGGTTTCTTACGTGAGAGATTGACAGATAAGTCTCCCTGCATCCATCAGGTGATCTTTCTCTATGGTGTCACTGTCAGGGAGGGAACAGGACTACATGCGTATCACCTACAGCACACGCAGAAGCAACTGAGAAATTACACTGATCAATTCTGATTTTAGGAAAGCTATAATAGTGTTTTTAACATCCCTCATATTTATCCAAAGAAGATCAGTTCAGGAAAAGATCAAACATCAGCAGTTGCCACATTCAGCTTATTTCCCTACAGGAAAGATTTATTTTCAGTTAATTCAGGTGATGACATCATTTACTAAATACCTGTGGGTTTTCTCTCAGGATGTGGTTCTGAAGATCTGAAGGCAATGGCATTTAAAAGCCTGGCAGGATCTGGCCCTACTCACAGGAGGTTGCTCTTTCAAGCTGATGGACATCCACCATCCGTCATCTTGGTTCTTTCCTCTGTGCCTGTCAACGAGTTCAACCTTCTGCCCGTTCGCTTCAGTGACAAATTGAATAGCTACGGGCATTTTGGAAAGCAGGAAGAGTCTTCAGAGTAAAGCAGGACCTTCCAAAGAACTGCATTTTTGGATGCTGAGCTAAATTCAGTTTGAGTTTTTCTTGCTATGTAATAGACTCTTAAGTATTCTGCAAGAGGCATCATCCTTTGATTAAGTAACACAAGAAAAACAGATACTGCCATGAGTAAATTCTGACCTTACAGGATATTTTCATTTGAGTAACAAGTCTCTACCTAAGAAACTTCCATTCATTCAAGAGTCATTTTAAAAAAAAAAACAAACATCATTTCTACAAATACTATCCCAGAAAACAGAAGGCATTTTTCTATTCAGATATCTGAAAGGAGATGGAACCCAGAGTCAAAAGCTGCTTCTTTTTTTGCCTTTGCCACAATCACAGGAGCTTTCACAATGAAGTCAACACTGACCCACCCAGTGCCACCTCGCAGTCTTGCCCAGAGTCACATAATGCTTTAGGTTGGATGGGACCTTTGAGCATTGTCCGGTCACCCTGTCTGAGCAGGACTGGGGATGGGCCAGGGGGCTCAAGGCCTGCCCAAGCAGGTTTTGAATACCTTCATGCCACCTTCCCAACAAATGCCAGGCTAACACCTCCACAAGAAACGAAGCTGCAATCACCACTCCTCTTCCTGGTCTTTAAAGGAAGTTTCCTTCATTTTCTCCTCCTGGCCTGCAGATGTGACTGCAGGAAATGCCCCCCATACAGTCTCCCTTTATAGGCACCCATCTGATTTTGGCCAAAAAGGTCTCAACTGCACTTCGGGAAATGCCCAGGGGCTTTAAAGCATCATCAAAGGAGTACATATAAAACAAGCAATGTAAGTAAAGACAAGAGCTGAAAGATCCACTCCTGGAAGTGTAAAGAAGCAGCAGGACGATCACACAATGCTTTGAGCTGTTTTGCAGGGAACAGCCTCTCGTTACATGAGCCACCACATCAAATCCTTAGAAAACTGGGCTACTTTGATAGATTTTTCACATTGAAAATGCTTAGCTGAAATAAGAGCAGCTTTAAAAACCACAGACTGTGATGATTCCCCTTTGCAGAAGAGTTTGGTCTTCTGAAGGACTTGCAGCAACACAAGGTTTGAAGGACAGCAGGGTAAAGCTTTCTGAAACTACAGGAGCAGGTTTGGGAAGGAAAACAAACATTTCAATTTCCTTTCATCATCTATATATTGAAAACCTGTGTAACCTAGCAAGCTCCTATATGCTAGTACGCAGGCACATATGTGCCCTCTAAGCCTGCTCAGTGATCTTTAATTTGGGGAATGTTTCTTACTAGTTATGTATATTTTTCTTAATCTATGGGTATCCATTATACATGCATATGGGTATTTCCATGTAGGCACTTCTACCCTTCTCAGTTTCATATATATTTTATGGTGCTCTTTGCTGCAAAACTAAAGAATTTCCATTCTAGTTCACTGTTTACATTATGGATATGGGTAGGCATTACAGTGGTGTTAATCTGGATTTTCATTAAAAATAAAAATGTTCCAATTTCTACACTAGCTTAACCTAGGCAATAAATATGCTCACCTGCAAATCTACCAGAAGTAGGGGAAAGAAGGATAAGGCAAGACTCAATCTTATTTTTGATGAAAGATTCAGAATTGCACTGCATTTCATATACAGAAGGTCCTGTGAAATCCTACCAGCACTCAATATTAGAAAGGAGAGGAGCAGGGCGAAAAGTGTAAGACAACACCAGGCTCTGAAAATATGAACATCAAAATCAAATACTCCTCTATAGAGAAAGCAATACTTCAAGGATGACAAAGAAGAATCTTCAAAAGCCATCAAATTGCAGGATCCTTTGCTTTTCAAAATTATGCCTATCAAAAAGTCATACTTTGAACAAAGTTCATTTTACCCACAGAAGATAGTCTCCCTGGCACCAAGTATCAAACCACAGCAGAGTATGAAAACTGGAAGGGCAAACAAACCCCTTTTGTTTTGTCAAAATGAAAAAGCACAAAGATTTATAAATCATAGCGTTAAGAAGGAGGTTAGCAGTTCTGCATTTACAGGCATGCTTGCTGTCAAGGTATATTGGTATCCCAAGTACTGAGCCCTTTGAAAACCCAAGCATTGACTTTTCCATATTAAAAGAAAGTTCACTTTTCTTTTTTTTTTTTTTAAAAAAAAAAAAGAAAATCTGGTTCTGCTACAGAATAATAGAAAACAGAAATTATTTATGAAGTATCCTAGCCTGAGTAAGAGGGAACATAGTTTCATTATGAGATGATTCTATTAAATGCAAAAATATGTAGAAAAATGTGCAACCCTTCTGACTTCACCTACTATTTTCTCACTCAGACTTTCCCCACGTGCATTCTTCTGTACTAAAATATCTAGCAGTCTGGCTTTATGGTCTCATGTGCCTTTATCACTGCAGGAGATACAATGCACAAAGGCTTCAGTATTCATGCGCTTAAGAACACACAGCAACATTTTCAGAAGTGCCTCCATATGGCAGATATTTTTCATTTCGAAACCAATTCTGACATCAGTATTGAAAAAAATCTTTCAGTGAAAGATTCTGTTGAGGCACTAGCTTATTAATGAAATTAAATAATGATACTCTGTTAAGCTCTCAAGGTTTTGATTAATTGTATACCTGTTTAATTGCATATTTAGATGATTGATCTAAATACGCAATAGCATGTTTGAAAAGATAAAATGTATTTTCCTGTCTGTCAAACTTGCAGAAAATACATTAGCGTCAATGAAGCGTTTCCACTCCATCTGCTATTTTCCACATTAGTTTTACCTATTTCTGTCCTGAAAATGAAGAACATATATTTTATTCACATCTTACTCTGAATTATTTTTGCATCTATAATGCCACATAGGAAAACATTTTATCTCCATGTGTCCTAACTAGTGATATCAGTACCGCTTCACTGTCTCAAAGAAAAGATGCAATTCTTTCTCCTCTTTTAAACGTAGCTGTTCAAAGGCTGTGTGTAACATCTGTCAGGCACTGCCTTGAAAGGCAACCTCCCTTTTCATCAATGCGATTCCACCCCTGAAATCAATTGTAAGTACCACACACCGAGTACTGATATCTAGCTACCAATTTGTGCCTGCACCTGTAACCTCATGAGGGACTGCCAGTGGCTCACGATGGGACTCATGTTATCTACCTGCATACACACGCACAAGTATCTTTCCATGGATACATATATACGCAAAAAATAGAATATTACGGACGTTCTGAATTATTATCTTTTGGCTGGAATTCAGACTGGTTTGGGTATATAAAGTGCTAAAAACCACAGGAATTTAAAAGAAAAATTAGTATTCCTTTGATCATTATGTGGAGCAGTTTTAATGGACTGCCTTATTTCCACAAAACGAGACCAATTATTTTCTCAGATATCTTTCATCATAATCTACACAAGCTAATAAATTCCTAGTTACCAACTAAACCATCCATTCATCAGCCATTCCTTTACCACAGCTTCTGAAGGATTATCTATCTATTTTTATTTGCAACTATGATTTCTATTTTCAATGACCGTCATTTGTTTTAGGCATTTTCCTTTAAGGCAATTATTTCAATTTGGTGCTGGATGTAAAATGTTAACATTCAATAGACCTTTTCTAAACAGGTAATTTATGCTGCAATATTCAGTATATAAACCTGTACAGAAGCTGAAGAACAAGTCATTTATATAAATTGGAAAAGTTTAGGCTGCTGTTAGCAGGTGGCTATAGAGCAAATAAAACCAAAATATTTCTTGGAGAGAACCACCTTCCGGAATTCACAGAAATCATCAAGAGGCTAGATTTAAAAAATGATAAAAGATGTAATCTTACAAACTCTCCACATTGTGAACTCCTGGTGAAGTCAAGAAGGCTTGAGTGAACAGGACTAGGGGCTTAGAGGATAAAGTTGATAAAATAAGGTGAGAATTACTCTGTTGAAAGAATTTTCTGGAAAACATCTTAACAAAAGATTTAGCTATCTGCTGACCTGCAGAATTTTTTGTAGATTATTTTCTTCTCACATTTCAATCCTATGCTAAAAATCCACAGGGGACGGATAGCGTGCAACACCACACTACATCTACATTCAGAACGCATTTGTGTCATGCACTTCTGAGATGATCCTTCAGCGAGGCACATTCAGCTCCAATTTACCAGTGCAGTCACAAAATCCTCAAACTACATCGACACAAACCATAGCTGGCATGCACACAAATATTTCTGTTATCAGTCCATGGTTTGGAAAAATACCTGGAGTTTAGGGAGAGTAAATTGGGCGTAATTAGCATTAGAAATAATGTTAGGTGATGCTAACATCAGGCAATTATCCTTTTTAACAGCTGCTAAGTAGTGTTAATTGGCTGCTATGGACTACAGTTTTCCAGGTTTTACAGAGCAATGCCTATATATACACACGGCAATTAAGCAAAATGTACTAGGTGACATAAGAAATAATGAAAAGGTCAAAAATGTGGTTTTGGAATGAGGGGCTTGAATTAAGATTTCAGAATACTGTTGTAAAACTAATTTGATTTTGCCAGCTGAGCCATGCTGATGTTAAAGCACTTCCCTGCTACGTTACACACCACAGAACACCTAAGGACAGCCAGCAGAACCCGGTATCCTGTACATCCATCAGCTCTAGCGACATGTGATATTTGTATGAAAATTCATGGCTACAAAGAAAAAATTCACCTGTTGAAGACAGACAGTGACCACATTTTGTTTCAGCTGTTGAAGTTTATTAAGTAACAGCTAGAAAAACAAATAAAATCATGGCCAAAGTTTATTGACCATGGCAGGGTTTCAGTTCAACCAATTTCCACGGAGTTTACTCCGCCTCTGGTAATCTGGTTCTTAAATAATGCACTGTGCAGGAGCATCTCCTGCTGCATCCAACAACATACATCAAGTCAGCATGGACTGTTGGAAGTACAACCATGCTATCAGCACTTGACTCATCCTACCAGTATCTCAGCCACTTCTATGGATCAGAGGCACACTGTGGAAAACTTACTGAGCATCATTAAATTACTTTTTACATGCCAGAAAACCCTGAGATGTTTTCGCAAGTTCCAAAATTACATATATAGTTCTCCCTAGCCCCAAACTTTCATTTAACAGATATTTAGATACCAATTGCAAAATCGTGGTGTAGTCAAATGTGTAAAACCAAGCAGATCAAGCTGGATTAAGGTTTTCTGAAACTCTAGAAATCAAACACAACTTGCATGTTCTTATAAGGAGAAAAAAAATATGTTGCAGAGCAGGAAAACCTTCCACAGAAATAAGAAAGGAGCAGGAGAAGCTCGACTCTAAAAGCCCATTTTTCTGAGTCATTTAAGGTAATTTCAATACAATCAGTATTTCTGTTGTGATTCAGACACTTACAGTAAATTAATCCCTCTAAATGAAATAACATACACAGAAATAATATCACTCTACTTAAAGTAATAGCAGGAAGATTTTTTTAATCTATTATTTTGTGGACCTTATGAATCGTTAGTGCAGTATGTTGTGCAACCTCATTCTTACGGGCAATACTTCCTGTGAGTGCTACGGAAAACTGGTATGCTGCTAACTGACATCAGGGTGACCACAAGAGCAAGTATATGAAGGTCTAAGGTAGACACTCCTTAATTTTAATTAGATATTTCAGGATAAAATGTAAAAGAAAAAAGAAATCTTCCTTCATAAACTAATTTTTCTCTGTTTTTGTCTAAGAACGTTAAAAAATAGCCAGACAGGTTCAGACTCAGTGCCACCTAGCCCAAGCTTTCATCTCAAACACGTATCAGAAAACCAAATGAAGCGTAACAGGGCTAGTATTTACAACATGTCCCCCAATAATCTCCCAAACTTAAGCTATTTTCAGAGTTTTGTCTATTATACAGATAACTGACAGCCATACTGATTACTGTACATTCAAATTGAGTCCTTTTTCTCTCTCTGTTTTCTGTAAGCATTTGTTCTAGGATATAATATAGATTTCCTTCTCTTCAAAACTTGGTAATCAGGTGACTTAAATATGTCCTCACTAGTGTTATTTGAGCCAACAGGAAATATCACTAACAACTTTAGGATTGTTTGATGAAATATAAAGGAGGGGTTTTTACATCATGTTAGCTTTCTGATTTATTACCAAGAAAATTCCCAGCAGAGCAAGTAATCTATGTGTCCAGAGATGAGCTTTGCAATTAAGTTTTCTAATTACAAGTTATTCCTCCATGTTTTCTGCTGAGCCAGTGCCCACTTACAAATATTTGTAGCAGACATCCCAAAATACTGCTCATAAAAGCTACTTTTTCAAGTACTGATGCATTTGTGATTTTCTTTCCAAGCAGCCACAGCTGATTTTTAAGCAGGACTAATTGTAAGCAGGTAGGATGAGCACAGCCACAAATAAAACAGCAAGAAGAGACTGTATATCTTCACCTTCAATTCTTATGTCTCGGATTTATGACTGAGCTACATGATTTAATGTAATATGAACTTCGAAGTGTGGTATCCAGACAATAAAGCTTTACTCATTTCACTGTACCCTTACGTATAATACAGTAACAATCACTGTAAACTTTAAATCACCTTTTCACAGAGCAATTTCAATACACGAAGAAGATTGTTCTGTGACTGATGTCATATACAGCAGGAATTCCTCATGAGGACACTCTTAATATGCGAGTGAACACATTTTGTTGAAAATAAGCCTTCAGAGACTGACTAATTTGGTCGGGATGCCATTTGAGTAAAGCACTCCATTTTGTTCCCCTATAGTTGTATTTCTTCTCACATTTTGCTTTCTACCCTTGTTTCTAAAAAGGCTTTCCATCACCAAGAAATCTGCATGAGCATCTTCACCTTTGCTGGTCATTTCTGCAACCCTTCAATAAGGTTTCACAGAAAGGAATGATTTGTGCAAGGGAAATGTTTTATTCATGTTTGAAAATGACCCAGATGAAACCTAAAATAATAATTCACTCCTCTCTGTTTTTAAGAAAAAGGCTACATCTTGGATTTAACTGTAAAGTTTCTTAATAATTGCTAGTGACAAATCGTTCTCTTGCTGGAACCTATTTATACCTTGTCTATAGATAGAGCTGGACTCAAATGCTGTAATTTTAATACCCATGAAGGTGTTGGAAAAGTAATTTTTAAGCTTTATACTGAAGCCTTCACTCTACTTGAATCTACATGTACATAAAGCACGTAAATGGATCAACAGTTTCTCCAGCATAAAAATCAGCGATTACGGATCCTAGTAGGCACACAAATGTTTAAGTGGCATCTGCCAGACTGGTCCAAGGAGGGACCTCCAGAATTCAAAACAAGAAGAGTGCTTAAAAGCATCCACAAGATGATTTTGTTTCCATTCAATCCATTATCTTATCCAGCTTATTATGTGCCCATGCAACTGCCCTGTACCTTGAAGGTCCAAATACCCTCCAGACCCTTGAAGCACAACTGTAATACAGCCACACAGTGTTAACAATACGCCTCTTCTTCCTGCTCATCATCTCTGCTAAACACACACACCACGCTTGAGAACGATGCCCAGCAGGAAAACAAAACTCCTTCCCATATGATTAGTGGAGGAACTTAACTGGACTTCTCAAAACTATCTTCCTTTTCGTAACAAATACTCATAGCTTTTATGTGCATAATATGCAAGTCCTTTCTTAGTCCTAGCAAAATTCAGGTTAGCCTTATTGCTTTGTTTTTCTCAAGGTCACTTGATCAAAGTTGAAGACAATACTCCAGATAATGACAGAGGAAATTAAAAATACATTTAAGATTACAGTGGCATTCTGTTTGGTATTTTGTTTTCCAGTTTCTCTTAAAATTGTCGTTTTGATTATTATAACTAAACTTGATAAAAGGTACCAGTGCAAAGTTTTACACGATTTGGATTCAAGTTTTCCAGAGCATGCCGAGAGGAAGTCAAGCAGGGAATTTAAGTTCAAACTAAAGTCCAAGTTATTGAGCATATGGATCTAAAACGTGGTACAGGGTTATAATTTTTTTCTCAGAAAACCTCTTCATACTTCAATCATTATTTTGGCATAAAAAACATATAAGACACACAAAACTCAAGAGCACAGTAAGCAGAGTACCCTCCTAAAACCATTTACTAAGACACTATTTACGAAGTTGGGCACATTGAGATGCAACTGTATTTGTAAAATGGGGTAAGGTATATATATAAAAAAAAGTAACTCTCCCTCCACTTCTCTCCAAAAGCAAACCAAAACGTCAAGGCAGATTTTGTCTCAGGGAGGTAAGACCGCTGCCTGTTTTATGATGAAGAACTGCAGTTTCTCACGTTCCTGGCGGTAGAGCCACAGGAGGACCTACACCTAAGGAAAAGCTGCAGTCGTGGTGGGAACAGATCAAATTTAAGCTTGTTGCACTTGTAGGTACTTCTACATTTATGGAAGATGCTGAACAGTTGTCATGATCTCCAATAATTGTACTATCAGCAAGGTTACTCATTATAGCAAAAGAAAAAGACTAAGCTGATGTTCCAGCTTCTTTAGAGTACAATAATTATCACAAGATTGAGTTCATTGTAACATCCAAAAAGCCAACAGAAGTCCCACTATTTATAGTAACGCATCTGTAACTGCCAGACAGGATGCCTATTTTCAGTCTCATCTTTTATTATGATTTCCCTCAGAGAAAACAAACAAAAAAAGCCATACAGATCCAGCATATAACTCAATCAGATCAGCCTCACTGTAAATGGTCTCTTCAGAAACTTTTCCTGCTCACGCATAAAAATATCTCTGTAATCAACAGCTCAATATTTTTCAGAAGTCTGTAAACATGCCCATTTCAGCATTTTTAGAGGCTGTTGGTTGATGCACTTCAGTGTTGGATTGCAGCTAATGGTGAATATAAAGAACTGGGTAAACTATATAAAACTCAGGCTAAACCATACTCACTAATGGAGTTCATTAGGTGAGCAAAATGCCAAGTATTGTAGTGAAAAGATAGTTGCGTTGAGAAGAAAAGTGGTAATAACTAAATCAAGGGGTAACAACTAAATCCCTGTGGCTTCCTCCCCCAATCTCACGCCAAAGAGTATTTAATAATTAAGACAATGTAATATATAATAAGTTAGATATTGAATCACATCCCAGAATGGTACACAGCAGCACTCAGTTTGTCAAGGTTTTGAAGTTTAAGACCAAGTTCAGCGAAGACACTTTTTCTCTGCAGCTGCAGGGAGCCGGAGGCACAGAAACTGGTACAAATAAAATTCAGAATTGCATTGGCTTTTCCAGTAAGCTTAATAAGCTATTCCATAGCTTTATCCAAAATGATGAAGTGCTAATTTATGATAAATCATCTTACATTTACTTAGTTTCATTTAGTTTTATTCCCAGGTTTCAAATACAGATTACTTACAGGGTTGGGTTTCTAAAGGCAGGAGAAAAAAAAAAAGGGGGAATGCTGATGAGGAAAAAAACCTTCAGCTTTAAAGTTAATCCAGTGGTAGTTTCAAGGTCTAACAGTAACAGCTATCCAGCTCCGCAAACAATTGCTAACATGACATAACTTTGTTTTTTTGATATCAAAGCTCCAGTGTGCATGGGAAGCGCAGAGCATCCATGTGGAATAATCCAGAGAGATAAAACCTGAAGACAGGAGTATTTGTTGGCCTCACTGTCTGTATGGGGATACTTTAGAAATGGAGGAATTTCAATCTAAGGTAACTGGACAGGATTTTACGGTTTCAAAGAAACATGACACAGAATGTAGGCAACCGTGGAAATAGCCGCCACTAAAACACTCAGGTCCCAGGGTTAAATGGAGACGAGCTGTCAAGCTGCACTTGAAATTCTCAGATACACTGCAGACATTTTCCTCAAGTGAACACAAGGATTATCCCCAAGTAAGTATATACCTTTCTACGGTGACAGACAGATAAGGAAGATGAAACAAAGAGGCTATCCAGAATACTTACTCCTGGGCAGACAGGGCCAACACAGCTCAAAGGAAATATAACATGGGCTCAACTCTACATCACACACAGCATGGTAGGGACATTGCCGCAGCTCCGTTTAAAATCCATGTGGAAAGATACACAAGTAATT
>VYZM01021708.1:376589-417772 GCA_013398915.1 Dromas ardeola
AATTTATTTTATATATATATATATATAAAATTATTATCTAATTATACCCCAAAATTCTTTCTTCTGTCTTGTTTCTGTGGAGGATCTCTGGGACAACTGGTTCCAGTTCCCTGGAGGTCACCCGCCAGGGTCCCATCCAGAAAGGGCAGAGTCTGAACAAAAAACAAATGAGACTGGCAACATGGTCCCGATGGGGTTCCGCTATAACTGCGGAGAGCGGGAGGCTGGAATGCTGGAAATCATGTTCACAAAAAACCACTGATTTATCAGAAATAAAGTCCATTAAAAAAAAAGAATTGTATTTCTAGAAGTTGGAGAGCTTTGACATTGTCGAAAAGTTGTCTAAAAGCCCAGTTTTCTGAGTCAGAGTACATATGCTATCAGAAATGTTTTGAAAGAGCCTGATTCTCTTCCTCCCCTTTCCGCTTGTGTTTCTGATTTCCAAGATTTTGATTTAAAAAAAGATGTATTTTTATAGGTTGGTACGGCTTTTACACTTTGAGCAGGAAGCACTGCTGATGGATACCAGCTCCTGCAAACGCACCACGGAAATGCATCACCGACATCAGCCGGTCTCTTGCCCAAGCAAAGATATGGTACAAAACCACATTTTCCATGTTAAACAGAGGCATTTCAGCTGTCAGCGTGGTGGGCTAAGAAAAAGCATGCGGATAGCCACATCTCAACACGAGGACAGTAACTTTTTGAACCCTGTAACTTGAATGCAGCCAACCCTTTGGTCACGACCTTCCCCACAAGCTCGTTTCCAGAACCAGTCCTGCTGTTGTGCCAAACGTACCTCCCTGCTTATCTCCAATCCACCACATTATTTCTCATTAGAAAATTATCTTTTTTGTTTGAAATATGTATTAGAGGCATACCAAAATAATAAAAAAGTTGCTATCCTTGGAAGAATTAATGCTTAAAGTATGCAATTGGAAACATGAGGAAGCAGAGAGTTATTTTCCTGGGAACTTAGTAATGAAAGTTATTAACTATCGGTATTAATAGTCCATCTGAGTTGATGTGCGCTGTCAGGCAGAAAGACTAATATAGTAAAAATGTACATACAAATGCCTCAGGGAATTGGCAATGGGGATGTTAAGAAACGAACATATATAAATAATTATTTCAAAATGGTCATTACAGATCTTATCACAATAGTATTGCAGTCTGCAGAAAAATAACTTGACTGTTTTAATAACTTCAAGAAACAGACAGAAATTAAAGAGCACAAAAATCATTAAAATCCAATAAATATGAATATATATATATTTTTTTTTACTTCATTTATTTTAACTCAATATGTCTTACTGCTAACCAGTAAGTGTCTTAGAAATTTAAAGTTATTGCAGGGATCAGAATTAGAAGGGAATTTGAATTCAATATCTTATAACCAGAATATTAATAACAAGAAATTCTTGAGCCATAGTTAAGTTTATTTCATGCCATTAAACACTGGCATTTATTTTATCTGACATTTAATTCTGTTCAGGCAGTAACAGCTCGGTAACTCAGATAAGTGCAACTGTAAACATCTAAGAAGTGGAATTTACCCTAAGACATTGAAGTCCTGTTAGTCTATAAGAAATTTATGACAATTTACAAAAAAAAAAAAGAAAGAAAAAAGGGGATCAATTTTTACTCTACTTCAGTATGCCTGACAATAACCATGTATTGGGAAAAAAATGGCTCATGATGTTCACATCTGCAAAATAATGTAATCATCTTAATACATAAGGCTTTATGCTGTTGCGTATATGTTACTGAGAATATGGGTCAACAGCTGGACTGCCGATTTCAAGAGGCCATATTATGCTTATGTTCAGAGAGGAAAACAAAAGAGCCTCCTGCAGCTTGGCGCTCTGCTTCATAATTCAAAGCAGAGTCCCATCCATCACACAGATTTCTCCTTATAGGCAACAATTCCTCCGCAGGGATGGAGAGTATCACCACCTCCCTGTGCACGGGCTCTTCCATGGTATGGTTCATGGGACATTGTCCTTCAGTATAAGCCAGTGAACTTTCCTACAGAGAGCAGGACCAACACAAACTGCGAACCACACCTTAAGAGAACGTACAAGCCAAGCTGAAGTCAGTTTCATCCAGAACTTGATACGAATTTATCATGGGTTACAAAAACGTACGACGCTAAATTGTCTCTTTTCTCCAGGTCACAGCTGGAAAGCAGAGCACCTTTAACATGCTCCGTGTGTGACTGAACAGGCCACCCAAAGTCTCCCACTGAAAGGAATAAGGTGGATTTTCAAAGGAGTAAGTGAGAGCCAGTCTAACCCATGCACTTTCCACAGGAGCCATCCTATACCTGCAAACTCCCTTGTCTCTCTTCAGCATTAAAAACAGGAGGGGAAAAAAAATAGTAGCTTCCCAATTTATCCCAAAAGATAAAGTGGGAAGATTGTCAAGATTATCTAGGGCATCAAGCTGATATTACGGGAGCAAACGTCATACGGTTAAAGCAGAACATATGCTGTTTGCTGCGGGAGGAAAAGCATCTCAAATGTGCCTTTATAGGAGTTCAAGCTGAAGTGTCCTTCCCTCTGAATATTAGACTTAATTTGATGGCAAATTGTCTTCAGAAGTCAGTGATTATTTAGTAGTTACCTTTTACTTACTTTGATTTCTTAATGAACTGAAAAATCTTTAAACTCAAAGGTCTTTAGATCCCTGATGAGCTGTTACAGATATTTCTGAGCTAATTCCATCACCTTGACCATAGCTACAGAAATATAAATGGATAAGATCATACCTATAGATCATACTTTGTCATGGAGCCCAGCAAGCCCACAATACCTACCTCGCTTGAAATCTGTTCCTGAGAGACCTTCGCACATCAAGATTTCCTAGCTCCCAAAGAGTTCCTCTGCCTTAGGCAGATTTGATAAACAAACAATTTTGACAGCAATGTCAAAACAATGACAAAAATCTATTAAATGCCATCCGGGATTCTGTTGTCCTCTTTCTAAACAGGCACAGAACCAGCCCTAGCACACGAGAGCATCCCGAACCCCGCACACTGACACCAGCTGATCCTTTCTCAAGATTTTTATGACTTCCTACCATGTCCCTCTACCCAATTCATGCTTAAAAGTGTTTGCGTAATAACTGTTTCTCAGGGTATATTATTTATGAAGTTTTGTACATGACGCAAATTGCTTTTACTAGAGAGAATGAATGCACTGAATAGGATGACAAAGAAAAAAAGCCAAGTATAATAGCCTCTAATGACATTTTTTTTATCTTAATGTTGTATGCAAATCTAATTTAAATTGTAATATTATTTCTTTGTTTAGAGAATTAAATAAGACAAAGGTATTTCCAGACTGGTCATTTAATGCTCCATTTGTATTGACAAGAAAATAAGATAATTTCTAGTGATATATTGTGAACTGTACATCACTTTTTTTTTTTCTCCTGTGAAATATTATCTAAAGGAGGAACATCCTTAAATTCTGTTTCCATTTTATTTATTAAGGTTTAAACATTTATCTTCACAGAATAAAACTGTTGTTTTTCCCTTAGCTTTTACCATTTTGTTTGTCAAGCAAACAAGAAAGAGTTACAGACGGCAGGTTATAGTACAAATAGACATTCCCTTGTTTTGGCTGCAGTTGCATGTAGAAGTATTTGCTCTCACCTGGCACGCTCACCATGCAAGACTTGTCTTTCAACATAAACCATTCAAATACAAATTTTACCAGAAAAAAAAATTAAAATACAAAAATACTGATCTAGGTTTTATGGGGACAAAAGCTGGAGACATGGCTCGCCATGGCGTGCCAGAAAGGGCTGGAAGAGCGTTGGCTTTAGATTCTTAAACGGGAAGAGAGATCCAGAAGGGTGGGGAGATGATGGGAGGGGGGAATCAGCCCATCACATCAGGGCTGCGTTAGTGTGCTTTCATACAGAATAATGCTCAGGAGTCCTATGGTATAATTTCATATATTGCTAAGTGGAATTATGTAAAAGTGTAAGTATATTTTAAGAAGCTTAAATAGCTATTTAATTGCTGTCTGAACAACTGCGTGGCCATTTACATCCTTCAAATGACAGAAATTGTGTATAGACTTGACATGGAAAGCTGGGAAGCTCTAAGAAAACCACTAGCAAATTGTTGCTGTACAAGGAGAGAATAAATGGTGATTATTTGAGCTCTGTAAAAAATGGAATAATAATTCTGAAAAAAAAAAAAAGATAAAATAATATTACCTATAAGTGCTTCTTCAATTAAGAGAATAGCAGCATCTCAATTAAGCTTCTCTTTCCAGGGATTTATATGGTAACTAAGCTGCAAAGTGTTGCTCTAGGCTGGAATATGACACACAAAAAATAATCATAATCCTAGCAGCTGAATTTTTAGAAGTATGAAAAAAATATTGAAAAATCTTTTATCTATCTTTAAGTTGCATGAAATGGAAATGAGTAGCAATGCATTTCAGCACAGCGGTTCAGAAATTATGATCAGGCCTATAAATGGCTCCAGTTACTCATCACTTGCTAAATATTTACCTCTGTGTGTGTTTCATACAGCCATCATCATGGCAACAACAGTCTTGCTATTTTATTCGATAGAGTCAATAGCTTTCTAAAAGCAGGCAGAAACCATTTCCAGATTCAGTTGTCTTAGTACTGGATCCAAAGTATTTCTGATTATTCTTCCAACTGTTGCTTTCCCATCTGCATAAGGAATATTAACTTTGAATGTGATGTGAATCGAGAGGAACAATTACCGTCTCCCTGTTTCTACTGGTTTTATTACCAACTTAACCCATTTTGTATGGGTTCAAACCCCATGTTTGAACGTATAGACCATTTGTAATTAAATCAACGAACGATGCCCCAGTAAAAAGATAAAGTAGTTTTGAATCTCACCTGCAAGAGGTAAAGCTTATTCTAGAGGAAATAAAACTTTTGTAGATCATCCCCCCCCCAAATTCATTCACTAGAAATACTTTGCAAGCAATTAAAGGAAAAGCAGACATGCAAAGAACAAATATTTGTCTTGTCACAATCCCAGCAAGAGGGAAAGCCCTCTTGATTTTAGCAAAGCAAAAGCCTCAGTGCTATGAAGTGGTACTGTTCCATCAAAATGCACAACAATATTCTGTTTTAAACCTACCGAGAAGCTAATTTTAACGCAGTTTTTGATCTCAGGGTTTGCCAGCGCAGCGACACTGAGACATAATCCAAGTTAACTAAAAAATATGAAGTTAAAGGGGATTAGCTAAAACTGCCTTAGCAACTACAAGGCTTTTCAGACATTCAGAATTAACGTAGCCTTATTTCAGTTTAGCTTAATTCATTCCTGAGACCAATTTAAGACCACTTGAATTCTAAGTGTCTGGTTGTCCACAATTCAAAACGCAGTTAAAAGAATCCATTTTAAAAATCCACTTGGATTATTTTTCCCAATTGTGTTCACAAAGTAAGGCAGCAGCCTAAGAAAACCTGAGAAATTCTTTGTAAGACTGCTAAATCGGAATTACCACATTTCTCCCACAGTAGCAAAAGCGACATAGCGCTCTGCATTTCAAGAGCAATCTCCTCCTGACTTCTCAGTCTCACCATCACTGAGAACATGCACGTATTATAATTAGATTTAGCAATGAGTTTAATGGTAAAATATACCAAATGCCTTCCACCAGCACCTCTGTCTCCTCTGCTGGTCCACAGTAGCAGGCAATTACCTTTTTTTATTAAGATAATTACCTTTTTTTACAAAAAAAAAAATAATTTTTGTTAATATAGCATTACTACCAGTTTCAACTGCTGTAATCGGCTGTTAATTAGGTTTCCCTTGAACTCAACCTAACTGAAACCCTACAGACATCCATCTACTCCTCTGCTCAGATGCCACAAAACTCCCATTTTTAGCCTTTTGTCTTTCTACTTATTTACTGACAGCCAAACGAAAGTGTGAGCTCCTCTCCCCAGACCCAGTTTGGTAACTCTAAACGGTTACAGCTTTTTATTAGAAAAAAATGTAAAGCAATGTCAAAACAAGGAGTTCAGTGGAACAAGTGATAAAGATGTTTCCTCTCTATTTATCACTGAGGGGGCACCACCTGGAGCACTGTGCTCCATTTTGGGCATCGCGCTTTGTTGAAGATACGGAGTGGATGGAGAAAGTCCTGAGAAAAGCTACCAAAACTGGCAGGAAACACAACCTAGAGACAGATGGAACATGCAGTGACTCAAGAAGAGACAACTGAATGGAAATATAACGGGTTCCAAAAAGGCAAAAAAGTGCGAGGATGAAGAGAATAAACTGTTCTCCACGCAGGACTATATATATTTCCAAATTCACCAAGGGACATTTTAGAGAAAAAAAGAAGTAAAGGAAAAGATATTAAGGTTGGAATAGATTGCCTGAAAAAAAAAAAACAGAATCACCATTATAGGCAATTTCTATATACTAGAGATACTAGTAGAGATACTTTCCAAGAGAGATACTTTCCAAGAATGATGCTTTGGGCCAGAGTGATGGATTATCTAGTCTTGTGAAGCCCTTTCCAGTCCCACTTTTCTAGGGTCCTACAACTGTGGTCCTATTCTGTATTACCTGTATCCTGCAGATACAGCTTTGCTTTCCAAGCCAAAGGAAGGTCAATGCTCCAGAGGCAGCTGAGCTGGTCCTTAATAGAGGGCACACTTTAGAAAAACATGGAGCTAGCTCACAGTCATAGAGTATCAGCCTACCATCAGCTGTGCACTGATCTTTGGGGAACAGGCTGCAAAGTAGCAAAAAAAAAAACAAACAAAAGAGGCAATCCTGAGAACATCCAGAAAACTGATGAACCCACTCAAACTCAGCTGTTCAGCACCACTAAAGAAAAAGAATGGTTCTTTCTGGGTCAAGAAATAACACGACGTTTCAGAGGCAGATGGGCAACACTGCTCTTGTCCCTCTGCTGGGACAGCTCTGTGGTCTTGGAAGCAAAATCTGTCTCCTCCCTCCTTCCAAGCCCCTTTGCAGATGACTGAACGCTACTCTCTCAAGCTTGGCCACAGCCACAAAAATTACAAGAGAGATGGAAAAGTCACGGGTCTCTTGCAACCTGGATGTATGGGCTGGACCAGTGCCCCTGAATTCCTGCATCCCACTCCTGTCCACTGATTGCTGCCAGCCAGTACCCACTTCCCAGCCGTGGGAGAAGCCCCATCTCTGTCAGGACGTTGATTATTTCCTAAACAATGACTCTCATTGCCATGGGCTTTTTGAATACACTTCCCAACCTAGAAAACACAGCCAGCCAAACACACCTTAGGGGAACAAAAACATGTAACCTGAGCATAAAGGTGCTTCTGTTTCTCCTTCTGTTCGCAGGAAAACACAGGTCAGGCATTTTAATTGGCATAATATTGGGTTGCTTAACCTTTCAGATGTGGAATGACACCTAATCAGATTTCAGATATTGCACAGGCCAGCACAGAGGGAGGGCCAGCTGTAATACTAAGCAGCAACATTTTTGATGCTCAAAGGAAAAAGCAGCAACACATGTTGTTAACAGCCCAACTTTGTGAGTTCCCATAAAACTTAACAATTTCCAATGCAGTTTTTATATAAACTATTCCTGTTGATCCTTAGTATTATAGTCACCGGAGGTAACAGTGTCCAAGGATTATGTTTAAGAGCACCGTGCTGTAATTCTGACACCCCAGGAGAAGCAGGCATTTGAATGACTCATTGGCAGTTTGGAGTCGGGGCAGCCCCTTTTCCACACACAGTTACAGAAACACAGAATGGTAGGGTTGGAAGGGACCTCTGGAGATCATCTCGTCCAACCCCCCTGCCAGAGCAGGGTCACCCAGAGCAGGTTGCACAGGAACGCATCCAGGCGGGTTTGAATGTCTCCAGAGACAGAGACTCCACCACCTCTCTGGGCAGCCTGTGCCAGGGCTCTGCCACCATCAAAGTAAAGAAGTTCCTCCTCATGTTTAGGTGGAACTTCCTGTGTTCTCCGCCACATCCCTCCATGGGATGAATCCAGGCCATTTTCCACCAAGAGAAACGTATTCCTAGCAGAGCACCCTCTGCTCTAGCCCACTCAGTGTTAAATTATATCATGACTACAAGACCCTACATCGTCGTTCATGACTACAAGACCAAATCCTGTAAATTGTTCTACATAAACAAACTATCCAGTTACTACAGAGCAAAACAATTTCAAAAAAAAGCTTTGTGGGCTGGCAGGGTTCTGTCCAGACATATCAAACTTCAAGGCTTTAGAAAAAGATTCCCCCATGAAAATAAAGTCTTTATGTGCCCTTTTTTTTTTCTTTTCATCAAGTAGTGCAGCTCATCCCTGGAAGATTGTGCAGGTGTGTCTAAATGTGCCAATTTTTCTTGCCTTTCCCACTGAGAGTACCCTGGGATAGACATCCATTAAATATGCAAGAGAAGTTTTTTTCATGTAAAAACTTCTTGGTATTTGCTCCTCAGCTGCTGATAAGAAACTATTTTCTCTATTCTCCAAATACCTTTACTTTGGATTATAGATCAAGCAGCGAAAATCTCAGGCCAAGAGGTGAACGTTTTGGAAATGCGTAAGGTGCTGAAAATGGGTTTCCAGAAATACCTGCAGGGTTAATTAACGGGTTTGCTAGTGCTCCTGCTGCAACACACCAACAGACTTTTCTTAGTCTTACCATTTGTTTGTTTGTTGTAAGTTCTGTATCTGTTTCTTGTGCTAAATTTCTTAGAAAAGCGGTTTTCTGTACGCAGGCATTGAACTTCGCTAATCAAATATGTCCCAAACCAACCACAAACCCTGAAATACAGTATCATTTTGCTCTGGATAGCAAACAACTAATCATGTCAACTTTGTAGTCTGGTGCAAGAAAGGTATAATTGAAGGCTGTTCCCTAACTTAACTAAAGTAAAGAGTTACTAGTGGAAAACCTATTGCAAAAGAAATCTTTATCAGCTCGGGTGTACAAAGAAGTAATTTGCTTTCTGGTTTACCACTAGCACACTGGAAGCAGTCATATGCAACCATTTCAAAAGGCTATTACCCACTCACTGTTGAAAAAGGATTGCAAAATAGATTCTTGATTTACATTTTTTTTCAGGTCTTATTAAAATAAAATGCAACTAGAAACTCTTCTTATTTCCCTGTGTCATTTGAAAGCACTCTCAGGGTTGGGAATATTCTGAGCTGATCCTTCTGCCTGCCTTTGGTGGCAGCAGGGATCTTGATGCTTACCTGAAGAAATTAGGAAGCAATTGTACCCTAACTATAAAGTATTTCATCGAATTTGGAGTCAAAACTGCACAATTTTATGATTTCTCTTTGTTATTGATGAGGTGGGCTGAAGCAGAGAAATCCAAATGCGAGACATCTTATTTTGAGCCTTCTTGCGTGTAACTCATCTGCTCCTTCTTTTGCTCAATCCCAAGTGACTTCTTCATATCACATCACTTGATCTATGCACTTCACTGGATCACAGTAATCACTGCATTGAGAAAAAACTTAATTTTTTTAATGACTGATGACTGTGTGTGCAATGGCCTGGTGGTTCCCCAATGCCGGGGAGGCTGGGCAAAGCCATGCCTCTCTGAGGACATGCTAAGAGCAATTTTCCTGCCCTATCTGGGGGCATCTCCCTTGAAGCAACACACAGCAGCTGGTACAGGGACTGGTATGACGACTAAGCAATGTGGTAAATCCCCACCTATTTTTTTCCCCTACAGAAAAATCCAGACTGATTTTGCTGAAGCGTACCTTGACCTTACAGGATTTCCCTCCTTGCTGAACCACATCAACTACCAGTAACTCTCTGTTCAAGCCCTTTGTCCCTCCCTCCCAAGCCCCACTTCCACCATTCTCTGTATTACTTCCAGAAGAAAATACTAATAAAAAGACAAGACTGCCCATACTGAGAAAAAAGTTTTGAGCAGAAGTAGGTCTCAAGCTTTAGAGAAAGCCACAAGTAGTAAAAAACTTGCAGAAAGTTCCTTTTAACCAGATATCAGTTTTGTCTATAATTCTGTAAGTCTTCAAGTAATTCTGTTGATCAGTATTTTAAAGAAAACTTGATCATATAACTGTACGATACCCAGTTACTGATATAACAACGTTTAATGTCACCAACACACCTCTGGCTTTCGAATACACAAATATACATGCATAAGGTTCTTGACAGTCTTAAAATCCTTACTGCCCAGGTTGCTGTTAACTCTGTTGCCTGGTGTGCTTCTGGAGGCAGCCTTCCAGCAACCAGAGCTCCCAAACACATTCCTACTCCAGCTCTGCTCATACCAGCCATCTTCCTCTCTTCTTCTTTCCCCCGCTCTCTTTTCTTTCTTTTTTTTTTTTTTTCTTTTCTTTTCTTCCCCCACCTTAGCATTAGGAGAGCAATTCCTGCCCGCCCTTGCAGGCAACTTGCAGACCAGAACTGAGAACAACCATCTGACCTCGAAAGACCAGTTTGGAAGCACAAGGAACCAGAGCAAAACAGAAAGCTGCGTGTAAAATAAGAGAGCTGGAATACTTGGAAAGACCTTTTCTAAGGAGGCCTGAAATCCACAGGTCCTGAGCAACTGTGACCCCGGTTATTCAGCGAGTGCCCACGCTCTGCTTGGCGAGGCAGAAGTGCTCTTGCAATTCACCTGCAGGCTCAGCTTGCTCCTGCAAAAGCCCTGCTGTGCTCCTGATGAAGCACCTCTCTCTGCTTTGTCTTTTTCATAGATAATGTATTTTCAGCTAAACTGAAAACTGGATCAGGATTATTTTTTTTAACCATACCACAGGAAAATTACCTAAAAAAGAAACATTGCACAAAACCTTAGGAGAAACACACCGAGCCACTCCAAGTAATCTGAAAAGTCAGCAAAACATAGTTATGGACCTGTTCTTAGATTTCACTTTGTGCTTTTACGTTCCTTTTACTTCAATATATGCTGCAACCAATTTATCTCAAGGTAACTGAGATTTTTCTAACGTTTCTGTTAAAGCTAGCAACACAGACACAACCCAAACTGGGGCATTATACAGGGAACTCAAAAGCTCAAATATTTTTTGAGGTCTCAGTAAGTTTTCTGCCAGCTGCACTTCTAACAGGAAAAGAAAATGAAATTTCATTTTAATTGAGCTACTGACTAGTGATAAATCATACTTATTAGCGTATTAGAAAGGTATTCTCTACATGCACACTGTGTCACACATAGCCAGTCTACAATGCTCAGGGCTATTTTCCACATTAATGTGCTTTTCTCAATGCTTGCAAAAACAGAAAGAAGGTGACCTAAAATGTCTCCATTGTATGCTGTGGTTGAGAGAAGACTTTTTTCCTATAGCTTAGTTTGAAAAACCGAGTTATACAAGTGAAAATTGCATTTTGCCACATGGAGACCATTAACTTTACTTCCTCTGAAATTCATGAATCTGCATTGCTACTGAGGGCTTTTAAATAATCTTTCCCTCTAAAACTCTTTCTTGCTCACCCTCCCATCTTCCTTTGGGAGGATGGGACTGGGGAAACCTGGGAAAGGAGGGCATCTCTTCTCCTGGAGAGGTACCGAGCACACCTCTCCCCTGGAGCGGGGATTTGGGAGCCTGGAGGAGCTGGAAAACTGTGGCTGGAGAGATCAGCGACCTGACAGTCCCTCTCCATCAGCTCTCGACCTGAGGGCTGATGGAAGAAAACTCCCAAAGCGAGCAGGAAGTTTGCTGTGACCCAGCAAGTCCTTGAGCTAACACCGAGCAAAGTCCCCCAAGCCTGGGAACAAGACCCTGCCTACCAGGACAACCCCCTGCTTCTATTCTGAATCACCACATAATTTCACTTTAAAATCTCATCACAGCCTTTTTTCTTTTTTTTTTTTTCCCCTCCAGAATATATTTTCAAGTACATTGTAAGAAACCTTTGGCCTGCTTACTTTCATTACTGCAATTTTTCTTCTGCATATCTGACACTTTCTCCCCCTCCCCCCCCACGATTTTTCCCCTAGTTTTCTCTGCTTTGTTTTTTTTAAGATTTGTCCGTTTTCAGTCATTCTTTTAATTTATTGATAACACCAACCGTTCACATCTGTGTTCACATAAGGCCGGGTCCCCCAGCACCCAATGAATTACAACGGGAACTGCAGTTATCGTATGCAAATTCTCTGTTAGATGCAAATCTCAAATTCTTGAGATTTCTGTTTGAGCCTCCTGGGAGTGCTACAGCAAGCAAACTGGGAGAGAGACCACGTACCCCATTTGTTGTTGGGAGTATGTACTCTACTCAGTCATCCAGGTGTGTCCCCCCCCCAGTCAAATTACCTGGCATCCTCTCCCTATCCATAACATCTTTGTGCCACGCATCTCCAAATACAAAGTGTATTTGCACATCCCAGTTGTTCTGCTTTCTGGAATACCAGTTTAGGAGACCAAGATGTTTCCTTTTCCCTCAGAAAATTTGTCTCCAGTAGTTTCATTCTATTTGATCAATATAAAATGATTAACATGGTCAAGAACTCCTGAACGCACATAAACCTCGTATCTTACTTGAACAGAAGCATTACGGAAAACGTACACCAAGTTTTCTTTAAAATTCCCCAGAATGACAATTTATTTCGTGTAACTAATAGCAGGTTGTTAAGAATAAGAGCAATAACCCTTCAGATGGGCTAATTATCACAAGTCAGTTTAGGTAGTGGCTGCTTCTTCCTGAGAAGACAAGTATAAGATTTCTAGATGGGTAACATTCATACTCCAACCACTGAAACACCACAGGTAGGGTTAAGATCCTCTTGTTTTTGTTTCTTGGGGTTTTTTTTTTGTTTGTTGGTTTGGTTTTGTTTTTGGGGTTTTGTTGCTGTTGTTCTAGGTAACATGATGCGTCCCTGGTACAAGAAAGAAAGATCCATTCCCTAAACGAGATAAGGTCTTGGGCAAGACCCGTATTTTGTACAAATTACCAGTACACAAAATCTAGTGGGAATAACCTTGGATTTACACCAGCAGAGAAAAAACATTGTGGTTTCTTTACTGAGATATCATCTGGCAAAACCAAAGCAGCCATCAGGCTCCAAATTTTGCATCATTTCCTTGCAGGAGATGAGAGCAAACTGCTGCTCCAATCTGTCATGCAGCCTCCACGTTTTCTGGAGCAAGTATGAAAGGTGCATTGAAGAGTGAGCAGGAGCACAGAACTACGTTAAAATTCAAGACAGCCTTCAATGTCTTATACCACCATCAAAATGACCGTTTTTCACTTTTTCCCAAAAAGACCAATGCCTCCAGGATGCTGCAAAACATCCTACCTAACAAGGAATGAGTTAGTGTGCAGCAACAAGCGGTAATGGTTTTTTTAAGTTAAATGTGTAATAGTTGACCTGTTCATCAGCTTTAATTTATCCACAGCACTTGCACCCAGACAAATATGCAGGAAGAGATCTAGTTTCCATCCAGAGGCAGGTGATGCCCAAAGATTACAAGACCACCACCTCCCTTGGCCAGGAGAAGTGTGGAGTAGGAGAGAATTTGTGAAAGACAAGGAATCCAGATGCTGATCCTGAACCAGGTTTATTCTGCAGTGGGAACTTCTTTCCCTGTTTCCATGTGAAATGCTGGCATAACTTACTTTTTTTCTTTTCTATTGCTCCTTTAACTGCCATTATCTTGAAAAATTAGTGCAGTAGCTTTTCATAAAAGAAGGACCTCCCCAAATGTAATCAAAGTCAAAACAACATGATCCTTCTGATAATTACAGCTTCGGGAATGCTCATAGCTGACCAGCCAGACTACCCCCAACTACAGCAGTTCCTCTTTACTGCTCCTTCACAGCCACTCCACAGCACTGCTATCTCTCAAAATTCCCCTTAAATGACCAATATATGATTCATAAACTGTTCAAAAGTATGGCTTTTCCACTATAACTGTAGAATCCCATTTTTTAATAACAGATTAAATTGAAGACTTTCACTTCTAACTATAGCAAAATTTCATTTATTGTTGTCTGTCACCTTTTTACCAAAGCCGTGATTTATAGGCCCAGCCAAACTGGAGAGTACCGGCATGATCTGCATGGCATTTCTGCTTTTAGATTCTACACTCCTGTGCCCACAGACACTGTCTGAGCTTTTGATGTATGCAACGTTCACTGAACCTGTGGCTGTTAGCACCAGTGCTTGCAGTGACGTTCTGTAGAGCAATGAGTTATTTTCTGCACTGATTTGCTGCTTGGATTATGGGTTTATTCCTTCAAGCCTGACATTCAACAAAGGAAAAGAGGAAAGTTTAAAAACTGCTACTTCTATAATTTGGGTTTCTGTATCTCTATCTTCATTACTATATCACTCTAAGTTTATTTTTCAATCGCAACAGCCTTTTTGTGCTAATTAAGTTGTATATCACCTAACCTTTGCTATTTGTAGACTTTTTCTTCCTGACTCCCCATTGATCTACTTCCTCATATCTCCTTTATATGAACCTTAGTGAGGTCATTTATATAAGTTTTATTTTTTTTTTTCTTCTTTAGTCTTCCTCATCACTCATATGCCATCTGTTCCATCCATACATTGCAGAGGAACATATTTCTAACTTGCCTCAATGAGATCAGTTTTATTCAGCTCACTCACCATGTACGTCAGCCTGGGCTAATTTACTTGCGTGAAGTCACCCATACTCTCTCCACTTGCACTTCACCAGCATTGTGTGTTTGTAGGCTTGGCTTTGCTAAAGCTGGCAGCTCTCCTTTCAATCTGTATTAACCATAGCAAGTTGTATGAAGATGGCACAAACCTCATCTGAATCAAGCAATGCTACTACGCTCTCTCTGAAGATCATATAGCGTAGTCACTATTTTTTTTTTTTAATAGCATGTAGCAAGCAGTCAAATCTTAATACACTTTCCTGATGGTTTAACTAGTCTCTCTATCTAGATCGAGTTTTAAGCCATCCAAGTTATTTCTTTGGGTGTGAAGGGACTCAATCACAGAAGTACTAATGCAAATTAGGAAGCTTCTTGTCTGTAGTGTTAGGCTGGGAAACCTGAATGATCAACATGAGATCTGATGCTACTCCAAAGGCACTTCAGGACACAACAGATCACAAGCTACAGCTGGCATTCATAAGTCTTACAAAGTTGCAGAATCAATGCATAGGTGGGTAGCTCTCAGCTACCACCTTTGAAAGGACTGTCATTTTGATTTGCCGGAAGTTTGAGATGTATCAACACTCTATATAGAGAGGCAGAGCACGGACCTCACATGCAATCGCAGCACTACAAATCCAGAGGGCAGTGAGCAGTCCCTCGTTGCTTCATAGGGTATACGCTACTCCAGCCCACCGTAGTTGTACATACAGGCACTCATCTGCAGCCCTTCATTCCTGAACCAGTGGAGGAGGAACATCGTTTGGGCAACCTGCATCCAAACCCTGAAAAGGGTCTTGTGAATGTCCACTTTACATAATCTGCCCCTGCAAAACCAAGTAAAGCTGTTGGAACCACCTTACAGCTCAGCAGCACAACCTTTAAAACATTAAAGGATATAAAATGGGAGGATACCGATGACAGGAGACGTGCATCCAATTATCATGCTTAGGACTAGAGTGGAATCCCTCAGAGAAGATATGACCTTCATTTCATAACCCCACAATAGCACCCATTTTCTCTTGAGCTGGCGGCTCTGCCCCAGGTCCATTACCGGTGAGTTTTACTCTTTTTCTGAACAGGTGAGCTGCATGCTTTCCTCTAGTGGCAGAAGAGAGACAAACTCTGGCACCTCTTGCCACAAAATCTGACGAACAGTTTTTCTTAAGTGTTTTGTGTCATTGAAGACGGAAGAACTCTGGGATGATTTTGTGTTGTCTTACATTAAAAAAAAAAAGTCATCAAAAAGCTATTTTGACCTACTGAAATAAAGTTTGAAGAGAATATTGGAAGTAAATTAATTTCTGAATATTTTCCCCCTTAATTACCACCTTCTAGCTACGATACACTTGTTCCACTGAATATGTTTCAGCCAGCGTTTGTTCTGTCGATCAGTGCAAAACACCTCTAGAAGTAAACGTCTCCCCAGAGGTCACACCACCACACAGAGGGGATTTTGTCTGGTTTTTAATGAATCCGGGTGGGTTTGTTGTGAAGGAAGTAAACACACACACACCCCGTATTTAGCTGCACTGCATGGGTATCTCAGGACTATCACCTACAAACACAAACAGATTATTTACCCTGGAAAAGACGCAGATGGGTACAAGTTCCAGTGAAAGCCATCCTTGCCTACCATCAATAGCAGACCTCATTCAGGCAGCCTGCAATGCTCAGACTTGACCACAACACAAATACCCAGTTCTGAGCAGCAGTTAAGATACAGTTCCCCATGTCTTCTTAAAAGCATACTAGGTGGAAGATTGACACGAGACATTATAAATCTTCTGTTTAAAAAGTTCCAGTAGCTCAAGAACTTCAGGCATGTTGTATTTCCTTCAACAGCACAAAAAAGAGTACCATCTTCTATCTTAACATTCAAAATCTGTCCCCACAGAGAAAACAACTTATTAGTAAACAACTAACATTTCCCACAGTGAAAACAATTTATTTCCCACAGAGAAAACAACTTATGAGCAGAAAGCACACTGGAAAGGCAATCTGGGTTCTGCAGAGCAGCTGCTCATCAATAACGCTACTTTCAAAACATGCATTATAACGACCCCTATTAGAGCGCACATAGTATGGTGTATTACATCAAGTGCCTACATTACTGCAACTTCATATCTTGATAGTAGAAATGTATTAAATCTTCTAATACTCCATGTGTAATCCTGACACACCTGGAAGTCTTGGTTTAGAAACTGGGAAGCAAAGCATGGCATGTTTATATCTCAAACAACCTCCACAGGAAATAGACCCATTAAGGGCAAATCTCAATTTCCATTTTTTTATTCCACCAAGATTGCTTGACTAATATGAAGGCAGTTCTCCAAACATGATTAAAATTAAGGTTTGTAGGAAAGAAGTGTCCCAAGGTGGGCTATCAAAAGGAAAAATAAAAAGAAGAAAATTAAAGGTACCCATATTAACCACGAGTTCACCTTTAAGCAGTGTAAAAATGAATGAGCAACATGAACCCCCATAAAGCAAATAAAAACATGAAAAAGGACCAAAGCAGGCTTGTTTTTAAGTTAGATGTCTAGAAGTCAAGGTTAGAAACTCAAAACATTTCTGAAAAAAAAAAAAAGTACTAGTAATTAACTTTGTCTTTTTCTTGACAGGAGGTTTGTTTCCCCATGGCATGCAATCTGCACGCAGCATTTCCTAAGCCCCTGCTCTCAGGAGCTTGTGTTTATCCTCCATCAAGGCAATCCATGAGTGTTTTCACATTTGTGCAGCGTGATCAGGGATGTTTACAGAACTATTCATCATTTCATTCTGTCATGTCCAGAATCACTGACTTTTTTGAAGCAGAACAGCTTCAAGAAAGGTTCACATACTTTTCAAACTAGATAAATTAAACTTTGAATGCACTGGTACCTTTACTTAATGTCACTCAAGACAGATTGGTCACACTTCATCTACAGCACATTTTAAAAACTCAAAGAAGAATAGTTTTTTTTGTCACTATTTTTTTTTCTTTGGGGAGGAAGGAAAGGGTTCCTCTTGCATCCTTATTTTCTGTAGGTCTTGTACCATTGACTTTCTGATGTCCAACAACTGCAAAAGAGCTACCAACAAAGTTGGCTTTTTTCATTTTTTCATGTTTTTGTCTTTTAGCTCTCAAATACATCAATCAACTTTCTCTAGGGTATGCGTCCTTCTTGTGAACAAACTACAAATTAGGACCTCCAAATTTTACCTCAGATGAAACACTCCTGAGTGGTGCCACCACAACACAGAAGCATTGGTATTCCTTATTCAGGAAGGACAGCATTCATATACTTCTCAGGATGTGGATCACATACAGTGAAGTAGAGACTGTTTTATAACTTAGAAGTAGTAGTTAATAAAATTAAATAAGATTAAAACTGCCATTTTTTCCAGGTGTCTGTGGATGAGAGCCTTCCAACCCTGAATTTCTGATTACATCCTCCTTGACCAGCTAGCACAGGGATGGCTGAGCAACATGAGACATTTTCTCCTGATGCTTGAGCAGATCCAGATCTTGCAGTCCTCACTATTTCCAGCTTCTTCAGTGCAGAAAGTCGTGGCACTAAAACCCACCTCTTCCAGTGCCGTGCAAATAGACAGCAAGCTTTGACTTAGCAATGAGGCAGAAAAAAAAAATGGGAGTGAGTAGCTGGTCTTGTTCAGCACTGTGATTTATTTCAGGTTGGCAGCTCAGACAGCTACCATGCTTTCTTCCAACCTGTTTGCTTGATGGATGGTGGGCAGAGAAGCTACAGAGGTTATGGCAGCCTGCCCTCAACTCATGTTTGGTTGATGAACCAGAAGGACCCGCACAGCCTTCGAGCGCAGAGTGAGGAAGGCTGGCTACAGGATAGAAAGAAATCCAAGAAACAATCAGCTTTTAACACAAGGCTCACTCACAGGAGTGAATCTATGGGAAACTATGACTTTCTATCACTTTAAAATTGATGTTGAGTAAGAGCACAATCAGGTCTTTTGCGATTTTATCTTTTTCCCATTGCATTTCATATTCTCGAGACTGAGCTTTGTTATGTGGAATCTATTATCAGGTCCTCACACAGGCACAGCTCCCATTAGTGTCAGAAGGAGTTACCGTACGCCTGCTTACTGAGAGGAGAGCAGGTTCCCCTGTGGCAGGACTTCTTTCAAAGAAAAACCTCACAGAACTATCGAGAAAAAATACTTGAAATTTTAAAACCCTTCAGGCAATGATTATAGCTCTACTGGTCCTTCAGAGGAGCATAAAGGGCCCCATTATATGAAATAATACTAGTATTTGATACCTGGCAGCAACTCAAAACATTCATGACATGAGAGGACACTTAAGTTATATTTCAAACAAGAGCACAAGCAGGTGACTACTTTGCTAGTCTGCTATCTTTTGCCTTCCCGGGCAAGAAATGTTTGTTTTTAAAAAATTATCTCGAGATCTCCGTTTCCACCTACGCAGAGTAACTGTGCTCTCCGAAAGCTTTTATTGCTGCAGCAGGACCGAGTCCTCCAGCTGTGCCCACGCTCTCAGCCAGCGAGGCTCTCCACTGGTTAAGTGCTTCACTTGACCCGGGCCAGCGTGCAGCAGCAGAAGAAATGAAAGAGAGCTCTACAGTAAACCCGGGGCCAAAGACCACTTTTCCAGCACTATTTTGACCACGACTCACCTCCTCCCAGCAGATTGCCCATTCCATGGGGCAGCCCTGCCCTTCCCAGAGGTGGGAGGATGCAACTGATGCCCAGAGAGGCACCAAGAGGTCAGCAGAGGGATAAAGACTTCATTAAAGGGACACAAGGCAAAATTCCCCTTTTCCATGATGCGAGCACAGAGAACAAGTGCGTGCAGCACTCGATACCAACGGAGAGGTTGTGACAGTAGGATTTCTCCCCTCTCTACTCTATGAGAGACTGGCCTGTTGTTACGAAAACATTTTCATAAAGATAATTATGGTTTTCAGTAATACATACAACACTGAAATGTGAAGCGATGAATCAAAATACATCAACATTAGGAACCATTTTTACTACAATAAAAATTACACAAGGTGTTTTATGGCAGTGGCATGAAGAACTTCGCTTCTCCCTTCCCCTGAAAAAAAAAGCAAATCATGCCCAAAACAATTCAACACAATCACCTAATGAACTGATAGTAGCACTTATTTATCCTTCATTTCCATTATCACAGTGTTTTCCCTTTTCTCCCCAGCACTACAATAACTCTTTTTTTCCACCCACTGTAGCTCAAAAACATCAATCTCTGTCCCAGCCAGAGTGGGAACTATCCTTTTGGGCAGTTGCGTTGACAGTGCCAATGTGCTTTCCTCTGTTTTGTTAACTAAAAACTTTGCTCTTAGCACTCTGCTTAAAATTTAAGCGAGTAGGGGGTGAAACGGGAGAAGGTGCAGTAGCAGCATCTCCCCCCAAGCCTCACCAACTGTCCCAGCGCAGGTCAGGTCTGCAGATAAAATGATCAAGAGTGAAATACAGTAAGAACTTGTTCTTGAGCTTTACAGAAGACCTGCCAAAGGCATGTACATTGTGTTTATACAACTCTTGTGCACCCAACATGCACACACACACACCCCCCCGGGAGCCATCCCCCTGCTCTAAGCGCTGCACAGCAGTGGTCAGAGACAACCTCTGCCGCAGGGAGATTGGAGTCTAGTCCTTGAATCAGAGACACCAAGTGTTCGCAGACAGAAGGCATGAAAGAAGGTGATGTGGAAAAACTTTAAAATATGATACAAGCATATCTGAAAAAAAATATGGAGGACTCGATGGTTGTTAGGTCTGACAGTTGGCGTGCAGCCTGGCACGCAATCCTCATCTCCCCAACTGTTCAAAAATGGTGAGCGTCCCCAAACCTATGATAAAAAAGCAGAAGCTAAATGGAGCAGAGAATGTGGCCAGAGTTCAAATGCACTTGTGGAAAGCCAGATGACAGGTTTTGCAGTCAGTAAGACACGAGGACAACTATGTTCTGATTTGTATATTACAATGCAAACAGATTGCAAACAAGTTCCTAATCTCGCTGCATTTCAGAATAAACCTTAGTTAATTAAAGTTGGCAGGACTTCTGAAAGAAATACAGCAGTTACCTTCAACAAGTATTTGCTGCAGTCACACATACAAAAAGCTTGTTTATTATTCTGTAAGTATGCCTGTTGAAGCAGACCATGAAAATTTTGGGCAGTGACACAAAGCACCGTGTGCTTGCTGAGATAGATGCCCTGCGCAAACCCTGTGTTGCACAGCCCTAAAACAACTGCGGTTGAAGATTGTTGTCCTCCTTTCTCCTCCTGCCACCATGGATATCTTGTACCAGGATCCTTCCCACTAGAGCCCAGTTAGCCAGTTCCGTCCGGGTACTTGCATACTAGGCATTAAAAACTCCCTACATATTGCTGTGTCTTGAACGAAAAATTGTTTAGCAAGGTGTATCACTGGCACTGAAGCCACGTACCAGCACTTCGGAGGGGAGAAGAGTGAATATTTTCCCTGGTTTCTTGACATTCAGCTGTGTTCAGAGGTAGAACTTTAATCAGTGTACCCACATCTTCTGAATTACAAACTTGTCCCAAAAGCCGTTAACCACTAGCATTTAAATTACTTCTTTTTAGGACAGACTTTCTTTTGTAATTTACACAGGGATGTTACTACATTAGAGATCGGTTTATGCATATTTGGAACCTACCAACTGCAGTGTAATTTCCTGCCCTCCTGCTTCTGCAGTAGCTTCTCTGGCCCAGATGCCCATTTTAGCCACTTCTACTGCTATGACACCGACAATGATTTAGCGAGTGGAGCTGGGGTCCTTTGCTCACCAAGCCCACAGCCAAGAAAATCCAAGCCCATCTTTCACGCATGCGTTCTTCTGCAGTGGGACTGAGGAACAGAGCAGCAAGTGGGTTCTCTGTCTTTCCTAATCAAGCCTTTCCTCTTTGCACGCAATACCAATAGTTCTTAAGCTATACATGCACATTGCTTTTGGCTAGCATAAGGAGCTTTCCATCCTTAAGTAGATAGTCCCAATGAGTTCATGATAGCCCATTTCATACCAGTCTGGACAAATATAAACTGTTTAGTCTAAATTAGTGTCACAGCCCAGACTTAGCGCATTTATTATTAGCTGATAAAAGAACAAAAACCTTAGAAATACGCACACCTTATTTTCCCTAAGAGCATTAGAAAAAGTCCCACCTTCCGCCACAGGCAGAGAACATCACTATATCCTCCTGCTGGGCTCTTCTTTCAGGAAGTTATGTGATACAACTGATGACAAATTCTTACTATTTGGCATTCAAATTTATAACAGTCCAGTTGACCCTTTGGCCCAGTTTCCTTATCCAGTAGGAAGACAACTCGCTGGAAGTGTCTTCACATGGAGCCCCTCTTAAGCTTCCTGGACATTTGGTTTAGTAGGTTTCCCGCTAGTTGAATTCCACAGAGATGCCTTTCTTTTTTTAGACAAGGTGGAAAAGGAAGAATATCTGACATTGCCAGGGAGGAAAGTGCTTTGGGTATGCATACTACTATCAAGCTGATGTAAAAATATCTTTTATTAACCTAGAGAATAATGAGAAGCTGGGTAAGATTCTGTACTTTGTTGTTAGTCTCTACATATGCTTTATGATAAATGTTATTGAAGTACTTTAATTACTTTTTTGTGTTAACCATTCAGTATTGAAAGGACTAGACTTGTTTATATGATCTCAGAACTCAAATATGAAAGTAATTGACATTTCTTCTGATCAAAGGAAGTGAATTATTTCTGTGCTGAATTCAAAAGAAGTTTTCTCATAACAACAATGCATCTCAGAAGACTCTCATTACCATAATATAATCAGGTCTTTATAGGAATGGGATCAAATGCACCTTTGCACATTATAATATTCAAGTGATGTTTATTATCTTGCAATGACTACATTTTATTCTAGGCCATGCAACTTTTTGGAAGTTATTTATACGCTGTGGTTATTTGGACAAACCAGATTGCTCGCTTAAGTGTTACTACGATATTGCAAGCAACTGTTTGTCCTTGGAAACAGCTTAAGAAATTGGGACTCTCTGTTCAAAGCAAGCGCATGTTGACTAAACGTGTCCCCCAGGCTGTCGAGAAGACTGTGTGCTGTGCTGGAGAGTGCGATAGGTGCCTTTAGTGTCAGCAGTAAAAATAAGAGAGGTGGATTCTTTCACATGGAGAGGCTTTATGTTGTGCCTAGAGGGAGTGAGTCACAAAGACAGCAGCGCTCACCTCCGAAAAAGTGCAGCATTTTGTAAGGCTCAAGTTTTCAAACTCCACATCAGTCATGAGGTGGGATCATTCTCAAGTAGAAGAGGTGAAACTAATGGCTTTATTGGAATAAACGAGATGAGAAGTTGAAGAAACCCTTAACAGGCATGTAGTCACAACAGCAAACTCATCGGGAGTAAAGGAATCGGGCTGGTGCACAGATCTGCTTCAACACAAACAGCAGAAACCTAGTGATAGGAAGATCAACCTTAACCTCACATAATTAAGAGTCACTCAATAGCTTGGCTTAATTGTCCATCTTTCTGCAGCGCAGAAGGAAGTGTCACCCTCCCTGCAGGGAGGGCACAGGAGCTGGGTGTCACAGCTAGCGCATGGCACCGAGGACACAGCCACAGTGGCTGGACTACCTGCACAACCACCAAGTTCTCCCTGGTATCTTCCATGCTCTTGCAGAGGATGACATATTCTCAGCATTTACGAGAACAAGCACGATGGGATTATGGTCTTCCCCGAGAACTGGCTGGAAAGGTGGGTGGCTGACCATGGTCACCTTCATGAGCTCAGTCTGGTCAATCATCTTAGTTATTTCACTTTTCTGATTACGTGAGCAAGCTATGGCCCTGCAGAACAGGAAAGCGCTAATGGCAGGAAGCCCTGTGCTTCCAAAGAGGGAGCAATGGACATGGGAACCATCCACATTAAGAAAGTGCTAAAGCACTTGGAGCAGACAGCAAGGGGGCAACATGGTAAGAGCTGACACCAGACAGAAAACAAAGAGAAAGTCTTCAGAAATAAAAATAAAGGTTTATCTTTATGCAGTAGGAAGAAAGGGGACCAGTGAAGGGATATAAAATTGATGGGGCTGTCAGTGCCAGAGACAATGGCAACGACCTTAGCAGCTTCAAAGAGGACTAGAAGGAAGTCTAAGAGATAAAGGATGAGAGACTGAATGAAGTCACAGCAGTCGAGATAGCAGATAAGATGCTGACCGTTTGTTTAGAAAGGACAGAATTTCAGAAATATTACTTAAGAATTGACAAACTTAGGACACAATAGTGGAGAACAAATTCTTCAAGATAACTACAAGGAGATGGGCTAAAAAAGGACAGATAGTCACTGAACTGCAGTTACTAAATAATCAATATTTCTTCTTGATGGTTATGAAACTACAGAGTCCCTGCAAAAAATTGATATTTCCTCTGAAGTTTAAGATGTTCAAAGAGAAAAGTAACTTCCTGAGCTCCTTTGAAAATCCAAGGCTAAGCGCTGACATTCACTTGTTCTAGTTAAGGTATGCAAATATATATGTATTCATGACCAAATGCAGAACCTTTCAATGCCTGCTTCCTCAAATTAATATATTAAACCAGTTCATATTGTATCTCAGCCTGTCATATACAAGTGCTAACTCAAGAAGCTACACAAGAAAATGAAATTTGAAAAAGTAGTTTTATAATTCTGGAATAAATTGGGACATAATGAAATAGCTACCATGCTGTTTACTTGAAACTTAATTCCAGTGTAATTCACATGCACAGCGCTGATTACCCATGCCATTTGTGGGGAGAAAAAAAAAGGGGATTTCAACTCCAGCAAAACTGAAAACAGCATCTATATTCCTACCGAAAGCAGCAGAAGAAATATATCTCAATTAATAACAACTCTTGGGTTTCCAGACATTGCAGTCTCATACTTAAAAACAAAAAATTACTTTACTTGATTTTAAATGTGCCTGTTACAAATGTAACAGACACAAAGGCTAGAGGTTCTCAACCGCTCAAGTCCCCGTGACTGCTGTTCACCGCAGGCAGCCAGCCGTACGTAGGCAGAATCGTTCTCTGATGATATACACACAATGCAGCTGAAGCAACTTCGAAATAGGATTCTTGTATCAAACTCCTCAAGCAGAAGCCTAAGGGTGTCTGGTTTTGGAAATCTGTGCACTGTATTTTAAATTTCTTAAACATTTTAATGCACAGAAAACCACCTCCCAACCAATGGGCTACCACACTGAACCATTTTTGACCTGAGGCTTATAAGAACATTTGACTGTGAAAAGGCGTAAAAGGAGAAAAGCCTCCTGTGCCATAAAACATCCCTCCGGGTGGCCCCAGAGTAAAGACCTGTGGGACTGCAGAAAAGGCTAAACTGAAGGGACCTGTGGAGATCACTTCATCCACCTTTCTGCTGGAGGCACTGCCATAGATTACACCATCAAAGTCCATGTCCAGCCAAGTCTTGAACATTTCCTGCACGGGACAATCCTCCACTTCTTTGGGCAATTTATACCAATGTTTAATTATTCTTTTTTCTTTCTTCTCTTCTAGCCACACAGAATTTTCTCTGAAGCAATTTGTACCTGGTGCCTCTGGCCCTACCATATTGCATCCTTACGAAGGGATACACTCCATCTTCCCCACAACTACCTTTTAGGTAGTGGAAGACTAGATTACCTGAGCCTTCTCTCCTCTAGGCTGAAAGAGCCCAACTCCTTAAGGCTTTCTTCATGTGCCAAGATCTCAAAACCTCTAATCATCTTGGTGGCCCTCTGCTGACCCTTCTCTATTTTTTCCGTTCTCTTGAACAGAGAGAGAGATCAAAACTGGACACTGTATTCTAGATAAGGCATAACATGTGCCAAGTAACGCATAATGATCATGTGGCTCGCCTTGGGATGCTGCAGCATCCATACTTCCAGAGGCACGGAGGGACCACAGGATGGGGCCGACTCCTTGTGCTTGGTTATGCTACCAAAGCAAAATATTTCAGGCTGTTTCACCTCTTTCCTTAGGTGAGTCTGAGCCGTGCGCGTTATTGACTGCTCAAGGACTGTTATTCTTGACTGCATATAGTCTCTTCAAACTCAAGTTTTAACAAGCTATTCAAGGATCTTAACTTGGCTCAGGATTTTAAGAGCAGATACTTTAAAACAGTCATAGAGCAAACACTATCAGTAAATATTAGCTCTCTCCCTGCTCGCAGTAGGTTTACAAATCTGCCTCAGTTGTAATGTTGAGGGTAAAAAAAACAAAAAACCTTAGAGGGGAAGTCTAAAAGCTGAGCAGCATCTGCAGTGCAAGAGCAAGATGATCACACCTAGTTTCTTCTACCTGAGCTACCTCTCTTCACAAGGAGGGCACATTTTAGGTTTACATCACTGTCATGGTGTCTCTAGAGATCCCAAGAAAGCTTGTTTGAACACAGGCTGTTCCTCTGCATCCTTGGTGCGCTCCTGGTACTGTGCCGGGGTGTCCCTAGCCACGTGGCACTGGATGCACTGGTGTCCCCAACAGCTGTGCCAGAGGGACACCCAGCCATTTACCTTCATCATGCTTTTCAAATGCCTTCAGGAAGGATGCTGTAAGCATTCCCCTGAGGAACCATTTGTATTGTGCATCATTCAACCTCATACAACAGACTTTAGAGTCCCAGGGTTTGGGTTTTGTACACTTGCTTGTTCATGGCCACTGTAGCGTGGGGGAAAAGGAACAACGTTTTGGTCTTGTTTTATTTTTACTGCATTCTCGCTCCCTTTCCTTGGCTTTTTTGAAGCAGAGAAGTTTCCTAATGAAAACCTGAGCTCTCTCCTGCATGGAACCCACATTTTACTATTGTAACACATTTGCTACCTAAATCACTACACCAATTCACACACATGCAATTCTTCACAGACACACCAATTGATGCTACTGTCATGACATCAAATAGTATTTGCTATGGTGATAGTATTCAAGCAAACACTCCTGTGTCAATAATAGCATAGTTTGGTACTTCAACATGGACAAGAGGTTTTCCTCCTGCCTCAGATGAAAGTCACAACAATTAGATTTCTGCTATTTGTTTGAATTCCTTAGCTGTTAAGTACAGGTCCCTTCTGATCACGACATGTCCACGTTTTGGGCGTGGACAGGATCTTGTCTTATGCTGTTAAAGAAGTGAACAAACAGATAAAAACTCCGCATTTGTACTGGATTTCATCTTCAGTGATGTTTTACAGTTTGGGTATGCTGTGTGATTAACATGCTTGTACTGGTGGAGTGACGGTCTAAAGACTGCTTAAAAATCCACCTATACTACAGCACAAGACTCTTCAAGTAGAAAATTAATGTTTATACAGTAGAATTTGCTTTGCCAAGGAAAAAAATTCTCAGCCTCAGGACTGTATTTTATCCAGCTGTTAATATGCACCAAATCCAATTAGTTTCAAAGCAGTTTAAACAATTTGGGGAAAAAAATTTAAGTCATCAAATATTAAGCATGGCCACATTCCTGATGTTGGGTTAAGAAAAAGAAGGAAATTATTTCTTTGTAGCGGAACATGATATTTGTGTCTCACACACAAAGACAAGCCAGGCAGGTGGTTTATTGCAATCTGCACAGCAAAACTGAGCATCACTTGGTGCTTCCTCATTACTCTGCTCCACTTTGAGCGTCAGGTAAAGCTGAAGTTTTGCCATGTTCCGTGTGCCCCACCACCTATTTTAGCCGACACTGAAAACCTCTACCTAACAGAGGAGAAACTCCACAAACTTGGCAGACAGCGACCAGAGAAGCAGCAGCAGCTAAAACCCTGTGGAGTAACACAGAGGTGCAAGTGGAAGGGGGTCACCCAGCAGGCAAGTGTCCTTATTCATTACTGCCACATCTGACGTGATCCAGCTGTTCTTCCAGCCCCCTACCACCTCTTCTTCAGTCAGAGCAATTATTCACTAAAAAGAAAATTATTTAAACCCCCCCCACACACACACAATTGCTCTAACAATACACAAGGAAAAATAAAAGGAAGATAGGGTACAAATATGTCCCAAATTGGAAAAGTGCTCCCCAAAATCTCCTGTAACTAATGCAAACAACTCCCTTTATCTACTAAATTGCTGGGGAGGGTGGAATACAGATCAGAAAGCATTTATAAGACACTCAAACTCTGTGACAGGGAAAACAGAGTCACATTGACCTCGTTATTGCCTGGTTTTTAAATTGTGATCTTTCTTGTACAACTCTCCTGTTCCATCTGAAGTAATTTCCCACTGACCCGCTGCACTCCCCAGCCAACTTTCCACTTCCATTCCTGAAGGTACCCAAAAATTTCTGACCAAAACGGAAATGGTTGCTTTTAAAGTCAGCCATGGATCTCAGCTGGGCAGCCTTTGCACAAAAGTTGTTTGTTTTTTTTTTTTTATGAAGTCCCCAGGAATTTAGCTAAATTACCTTGGCATGATTACATGAAGTAATTACAAGAAAACAGAGATGCAAGCCCAAGAAGGCAAGGCCTTTATAGACTAATTGCTGGAGTGAAACACCTTGAGCTAAAGCTTTTTCCCGAATAATTTAAAGGCATGTGGCCAAATCCTGTTTAAAAATAAATGAATAAATAATTAAACCAGGTTTCTACTACCTCTTAAGATTCGAAATTGCACTCATTTGGTATCATGTAGCACTCTGAGAACATAACCTGGGCAATGTCACCTCTAAAGACATTTATACCCTGTAAATTTTGCATTTTTAAAAAATTAAATTTAACTTATACTTAATGGATCAATATTGAGAAATACTTTATCTGGTTCAATCTTTTTCTTTCAAGTCAAGTGAATGCAAGTCCTTATTCCACATCCATCTATTTGACCCAGGCGAGGTCTGAATTCAGAAGTTTCCCTTGATGTTAGAGGTTGGCTCAGGAGCTCACTGGGAGGTTAGCGGGAGCTCCAGAAAAGCCCTTCGGAAGGTCCTGAAGCTGAAATCATGCCAGTCTTAGGCTTTGTGGTCACCTTTTTGACTGCTTATTTGTTCCTACCACCTGCAGTTTTCAGGTAGTCACAGGGCTCAGTCCCTGTGAGAGCAGCGTGTGGTCCCTCACAGCAAGCTTCAAGACAGATAGGTAAGTAAATATAGTATGATCTTAGCTCTGTGACGGATGCCAAGAATCCCTAAATGTATTAAGGGGAAGAGGGTTTTATTGCCATATCAACAATTAACAGATCTCCCTTGCCCAGGATCTTCCCATTCTCCCTTTCATCAGATTAGCGATGGGACAGGTGAGATGCGGCAGTGACCGGATATGCAGTGGGACTACTACAATAATTACTTAAGCAAAAAAACCTGCATGTAAGTAACATTAGTCTTTGAGCAGGCACTGAAAAATACTGAAATATTCAAGTGCTAAGGACCCCTAGCTCAGTGACAGTGCAAAGGAGATGTGGGCTATAAGGGGGCTGTTCCTACATCTGCACCAGCATGTGTCAGAGCAGAAGTGTGACTTACGCCTCACTCCATCCACAACTCTTCTAGTGATCGCAAAAAAAGAAATAATAAAAGAAAAGAGGCAAATAAAGGCTGATCCAGAGTACACCCCACAACACACATCACCCAGTGAATTATTCAGAAGGGGACAAAGGACGTCAGCAGATCAGGAGCTTAGCTAGGAACGAAGACTTCCCAAAAAAGCCTAAACCCTAGTTTTGTGGGTTATACAGTTATACATTTCTTGTGCAACGCATTTCTTTTCTATATATGTATATATTAAATATAGAAACAAGAATTTTGGGAGGCTCAGACACTGAGAAACAGCCTCACAGTCATTTTAGGTAACTCTAAGGGAGCTAACTTGGGTACCAGAGCCATCACGTATGCCAACCCCCATGGCAAACAACAAATCCTCCTTCTCACTAGAGCTAATTAGCCCAAACTAAATTTTATGTTCATATGATTGTACTGTCACCCAAACCAGGTTGGATTGTCAAATTATGTATTCCCAGCAGATATATTTTTTGATGGTTTTCAGAAATATTTGGGCAAAAAGGAAGAAAGCACAAAAATAGATATGCCTGGAACTAATACAATGGTCATTTTACAGTTGGCCAAGTAACACTCTGTCTGTAAGGTCTTCAAATGCCCCCAAATCTTAAAGTTAAATTTGGTGTTTCAAAAAGCACTTACATAGGCTTTATTGAAAAGGAATTTAAATCCATTTCAGATTTTCTCTTTTCTTATGAAAAAGGCCAATATTGCTCTTTTTTTTTTTTTAATCACAGCCTCTAAGCGCAATAATCACAAAGGCTAACAGACACCAAGGAAATACAGACTCCTGCCTTTTATCAATACCAACAAGTTAGATTTTCACAGGGCTCATCTGGGATAAACTGGTGCTGCAAGAAAAGAAACAGCCGCTTGTGCCACCAGGCTGTGCCCAATCCTCCAGCAAGGGCAGGGCTGTGGGCAGAGGGGCCAGGAGACACTGTCCCACCGAGGAGGTGACAGGCAGGCAGCAGACGATGGGGACTGAAGACACACTGCCTCCGAAGCTGGTCAGTACGGTGTCTGCCTGGATCCACAGCAAAACATCGCTTTTTTGAGCTGCTCTTAGGCCATACAGCTCAGGAGAGACAGATGAGCCCAAAATCAGAGTTCTGTTTAGCTTTTTAACAACACATCCAAAAAAAAAAAAAAAAGGAAAATGCCTCAAATTTACTCATTCACCGCAGTTCGCATCATACTGTTGCCAGGATAAATGAGACTATACCTATTTATAGGCTTCCCATCAGCGTTTGCTGTTTTTTTAAAAAGTTTTCTGCACAAAGAAAGAAGCAACATCACTTCTTTAAATGCCCGTTGCCTCCGCTAATCAATCACAGTTATATTGCATCAGGATTTACAGCCGGAGCAAGGGAAACGTAGGGAAATGGCACCAGGCAGTATTTTTCGAGCCCTGTGGGGAATTACAGCTGTGCAGCAGCCAGGCTCCGGAGGAATCCACTGCACCCTCGTTTCCACAGCATCACCCGGAGCACCGGGATTTAAGGAGAGCCTAATTATGAGATTAAATTCATAGGAATTGTCATCTAAAAGTTCAGCTGGTTTCCGTACTGGGAGAGTCGGCAGAGAGAGTACAAATACTATACAGCAGCAGCAGAGGCACGCACGTCTGGCAGGAGGCTATGCATACTTGCATGACAAATAATCTCATTAAAGAAACAAATTACATATTGCCAACAGAACACCGTGCGCCTTCGATGGCTTTGGTGCCGTGGGTTTTTAGATCAACCCACTTCATATGTCGAGAGTATTTGAGCTTGAATAATTGGCCCAAAAATAATCCTTTTGTTTCTAGATTGATAGAATCATTTGTACTGCATCCAAGAAGTGCCAGAAGATTAAGTTGGTAATGAGATTGTACCTTTCCCTATTCTCGTTAGTTTGTCAGGGCAAATAATTGATGTGCCATTTTCTGTTCTTGCCATGAGACTGGATTTGCGTTTTTGTTTCCAAAGAAGCTGGGGGTTTTTTGTTTGTTTGTTTTGTTTGATTTTTTTTTGTTTGTTTTTGAGGTTGGTTGGGGAGGGAGGGGCTGTTTTGGGTTTTGGTTTTGGTTTGTTTGGGTTTTTTGGTTTTTTTTTTGTTTGGTGTTTTTTTTTTTGTTTTTTTGTTTTTTTGTTTTTTGTTTTTTTTTTTTTGAGATGCTTAAAGAAAACCACCACAGCCACACACAGGATTTGCAGGCTACAAGACAATACCATTCTTTCCATATCCTCACCCTCCCCGATTTTACATTATTGCATACTCTTTCCTACAGAGGAACAAATCTGATTCCTATGATGGGCTGTAAGATTTGCAACTATTTCTCCACAGACACATCTCAAACCACTCTCAGAAGCATTCACATTTATGCGGGGCAAACCATAGATCAGCACTTCACGTGCTCTTTATACCATTTAAAGGTCCCTGTGTAACTGGATTCGTGTCCCACGGCCTCTGCACTTTACTAACATGCTGAACCTCCCAGCCATTTGAGTCAAAATCTCAATGCGATAGGTGTCTGTCTCTTTTCCACCTCAAAACATAACATTTCATACACCAGCCTCTTGCACCATGACATGGAAGACACACATCTTATAACCTACAGAGCGTACCACCACAGGCAGGTGCTGCCATTTCTTTCCACTGCATTTTTATTTTTTCCATACCATGCTAACAAGATGCAATTCTATCAGTCTGCAATGGACTTAATGATAAGGGGAACCTGGCTTAAAGGTACAAAACCAGTTCCGACAAAAAAAAAAAAAAAAACCAACAAAAAACACCCCACAGAATTTCTACAACCTCTTTTGAAAGATTGGTTAAGTTTTCACAGCCAGTGTGCCAGCAAAGAATAAGAGAGTTTTTAATCAAACACAAAGGGAGTCCAGTGTAAGTCATTTACAGACTTGTCATCCTCAAACAAACAGCCATTCTAAATTCTTACCAACTACAAAATATCAGGGTATCGTATAATAAACTGATACATCGACACTTGACATTAATTTACATATACCAGCACACAATACAGTTACGCGCAAAACTACACACAGTCAATCTTGTCAGCACTCACACAAGCTATGCATGCCGCTAGGTACTGTAACATATAGTTGGCTTGTTGATAATTATACATTTTCATACTGTAATTATAACTGAATTAAAGGTGAAGACTCTGCAGACTTCCCCACCTTCCCGCTTTAGGTCATCCTGCTTAAAGGTTGGGTAACAGGTTACTTTTCTGTAACTAATACTAAAAAAAAAAAATCAGTCCCTTGTCACAGCCTGTTCCTTTCTTTGCCTTTACAGTGATGTTCATCCCTCCCCGAGTCATATTTTCCATTGCTCTGCTCCTTTGAGTACATCCTTAACCCCTGCAATAGGTAGAAACTAACACTCTGACTCCGTGTTCCTCTGTACCTTGCCCATCTGCAAGTGACTACGCAAGTTCAGATCTGTGAAATGGCCTAAAAAAATCAAGTTTAAAAGATGTAGCAACTAATAATGAAAAAAAAAATAAGGGAATTGAAAAGGGGAGCGAGGGATAGTTGTTTGTTTTCTGGGAGTTATAATTCTTTTATCTGAGGGGTTTTATGGCTGAGTTTTATCTGCAGCAATGCCTCCAAAACGGATATTTCCCTATGTTTTTTCCACTGGAAAGCCATCCCTGTCTCCGCCTCACCCTCCAGACTGCACGGTTGCTTGAATTCATACATCTATCCTGCATTTCCTTGGAACAAGTGATAAGTAGACCCATCTGTAAGTATCTGTACCGTGTTTTTCCATTCCAGCTGAGAGCTGGCTGAAGGTCAGAGCATAAATTACATTTACTACAACACATTTTGATGGGCTGAATCAATACCCATGATCAAGTACACTGTGCAGGCTCCCAACAAGGACAGATCTCCACTCCTGTCGTGAATTCTTTCAGTTCTTTAAATCATAGCTATCTCCATTATTCCACTGTCAAAATAACCCCGTTTTCCAACAATACAGAAAAACACATTCTGCAAGAGATGACATTCCTCTCCAAACTCAGTTGAATAAATTCCCTTGGGATTTTTCCACAAAGGTAACAGCAAATAAAAGGTTAGAAATCTATAGAAAAGTTAGCAAATTCAAATATCACAAAGCGTCATAGCTCTGCTAGAGAATTAGAAGAGACCTAATTTCCCCACATCACTGTTGCTTTGTTAAAATGTGTTACTACATGCACAATCTTCTTGGGATGGAATCTCAACACTACGTGCACAGCTCTGGATACACGTGGGGTTAAAACAATATGCAACACAAGCATCCATGTACCTGTAGGATGCGCCACTTAATCAGACCTAAATGCACGTATTTTTCCAACACAGCACACAGAACAGTTTTAGATTTTCATGGTTATGGGAAGTGTACTTCAACCTCTCCACCATCCATCTAGAGTAGGGTTTTAGTTGTTTGCTTTTCAGATCATTCCTGGGGGGGAGGGGGAGGCGGAAATCACTCCATGTCAAAAGTTTTAAATCACATCTCTGGACTGCAGTTTCCATTTACCATGGGCTGTGGGAGAAATGCTCCAGGGGCTAGCAGGAGACTGTTTAAAATGACTCAAACCCAGTTCCTTCCAAACAAAACACCTTTTATTCAAACATACAAAAAAACCTAAAACCACTGACAAGAAAAACACTACCACCCCACGCAAACAACCAACCAACCCCAAAACCCAAACCACACACACACTATCACCAAGGAATGCTTTCAAGAATACCTAGAATAATTAAATTTAACATCCACCTTTGAAAATTTTGGCCAAGTTCTGTTCAGTCCAACTACCACTGGACTAGGAAAAGAGATTCCCTCTTCTAGTAATGCCTTAAATTTTTTCTCTTGTTTCTCTCCTAACAGCCTCTCCATTCAACTAAGCGCATGACCCCAAGTGCACAGAATATTTCTGAACAACAAGCACTTAATAAGCACACATGTCTAGTCCTGGACCGCATTTAAGTGTTTTCCTGAAAGTGTACATCATTTTCAAGATTGCTTCCAGCAGCTATGAATAATTAAACTGAAGTTGGACATGTGATTAAAGATTATGATTAAAGATCTGGCATTTAATTTATCAACAGCAGCTGGCTCCACAACTACCTGCACATACACGCTTGTTCTCCAAAGGCTTTCTTGTGATCCCAGCCAGCCCCAGGGACCTGAGGATATATAGTGTATACACGAGTGTGTAATTTGTAGTACCATAGTCTGCCCTGGCAAGGTACAGATTTCTCCAGAGAGCTCAAAGAAGGGATTTTGGGTCACAACCACAGGCTCAAACTGCTTCACACATTGGGAAGCAGGGGGAGGAAGGAAAGGGTAAGACATCTCGTACCATGCTTCAGATATTGGCCTGGGATACAAAAAGGCCACAGGCATCACTGAAATACAGGTCAAGGACACAAACTTTCTTTCCTAAGTCAGCAAAGTACCTCAGCTTGCTGCTTCGGAATCAGTCTTGAGGACACAGCTTCTAACACGGGGATGTGCAGAAACTGAAAGTTTTGGAGTAAAGCCTGAAAATTATTAGTAATATAGAGAGTTTAAGAATGAATGATTTTCAGTTTTAATTACAAATGCAATGAAATAACACCAAATCAGTTGGAAACTAGAGTTTAGGGAAGGTCGATTTGTGATTAAGTTCCAAAATGTGGAGGTAGTGTGTGTTTGTGATGTAGTTCCAAAAAAAAAAAAAAAAAAAAAAAAAAAAAAAACATTTTCAACCGCTAAAATCCAGGTATTCCCAAGATGTGAAAAGTCATTCTTTCCAGGACTGTAGAGCGGTATGGATTATTGCAGAGACAGACACTAAAAATGACTCTGCTGATGATCACAACGACACAGCCCTCTGTCACACAGCCTTGTTCCACTGAGCAAGAGGAATTTGGCAAGGCAGAAAACAGCAAAGTAAGAGAGAATAAGGCAATCAAAGAGAGGAAGCACTGAAACATTAACCTTTATTCTTTGCTTAAAAAATAATAATAAAAAGGATGTATAGATCTCTGTTCCCCTCGAGAAGTTCAGCAGATCTAAGCAGAGAGATGAACTAGATTAAAAAACACGGTTCCCATGAAAGAACAAAAATGATTTTTAGGAAAAGCTTCTGTTGTTTTCCCTAATTTGAGACTAGGCAGAGCTTCCAGAACAAAGAAACAGATTTACTCGGCATCTTTTTCTCCTAACAGGGTACCCACCATGCAGCTCAGAGAAGACCTCTCAGAAAGGAGTCGTTTCCCCACCCCACATAACAAACATTCCCTGCAGGGGTAGGGGGTCCCTCCAGCACCTAACAGGACAAATTTCAATTGCTGTAGAGATTTTAGAGTCAGGAAAAGCTCTGTGGAAGCTGGTTTTATTTACCTTTTTGAGGTACAGCTTCGTGGGACAGCCCTTCTGTGCTGCACGCCAAAGGGAAGCTGCAGCATCCCTTGTCACTGGGTTTGTCTGGGGTTGTTAAAGTGAAGCTACACAATTTCCCGAGTTTTGCTTGCCCTGAGGTTGTATTACATAGCAATACTTTATCCTGGATAAACATCTAATCTCCTAGGATAGATCACGCATGACAACAAACGTAACACGTTTCGTTTTTTTAAAGATGTTTAGTGTTTTTTAGTAGTGAGTCGAGGATTTCATACTCAATAGGCTGGCATTAGGAAAACAAACCCTGCCTTTTTATCAATAATACATAAACAATGAAAAATACAGCATTGCTTTGTAATTGTTAAGCATTGCATTGGTCCCATGCAGGAAAGAAGACAAACCACAACCAGGCTGCCGAACTGGGTAGTTTCACTGGATCCCACCGAAAATAAACACAACTCGCCCTGCACCTTCAGGGTCGCTGTGGTACACCTGAGCAGAAGGAGCAAACACCATCACTTAAAACTGTTCTCCCAACCCCTTCTCAGATGAAAATAAAGTTCTTCTCTATTGAAGAACTACAACACTTCAGACTCCTTAGTGATGTATTAATTTTGATGCATTAATTCATGAAACTCACAGTATCGCAGAGATGTTGATAAGAGCTGCCCACTGATAAGTGCTGTACCGTGCTCTGTTTTGCAGCAGCTTTTTATTTTTTTAAAAAAAACCAACAATGTCAAACTTGTGTAGCTTGTGGAGCATACATTACTGTCACCCCAGGGCTGCAGTAACCTTGCACACTTTTCTCACTGAACACATTTCAAAGATAGGGGTTTTTTTCTTTTTACCTGAAAAAATAATCCATATTTTATACCCCACAGTGAGGAAAGACCCAAGGCTCACCTCTCAGCTGTTTAACCATATCAAAGAAAGGTCCACTGGTGCAGGAAGGCCAAAGCACTTAATAATTCACAGCTTGCATTATGAAACAAAAGCAGTTTCTAAAAGTCCTCCCCAAGTACAATACTTGCATCTCAGAGAAGTTAAAAGAACAGCTTTAAAAAAAATAAAGAAAGAATCAGCTGTGAGATCTTGCAATTAACCCAAAGAGGAGCCCAACACAGATCTCAGCCCTGTGTTTTGGGTTAATACAGTTTAGTTCTAGAAGCGTGGTGGCTCTGCGGCCAGGCAGATGCACTGCGGGAGGCCCCAGGTTAGTGGAGAGGAAAAAAGTCACCAAGAACCATGTCAGCTCAGGAACTGAAACTGTGTAAGAAGAGTCTGGCCCAAACCCATCTAACAAGGATCTGTTTGCTTACACTTTCCCACAGATCTACGTACATCTTCCAAAGATTAATTGGAGTTAAACAGTTAAATTCCCTGTGGTGATCAAGTATGCCAAGAAATATGAACAGTCAACCTGTCTTGTCATAAAAAACTGTCCATATTTTCACTTGAATTATGATAGCTGTGAAGACTTGAGTTACTCTGTTAAACGTCTCTTCACGGTTTGCCACTCCTTTCAGCAAGGACACGCACACATGCAACTTCTTAAGAGATTTTTGTGACTGCTAAAAAAAAGTTTAGGATGAAGCAGGTATTTTCTAATTGTTTCACAATTAAGATGAACATTTGTCCCAGTGTATAATTATCTCATTTATCCTCAACCCAAATGATTATGCTTGACCACAATGATAATAGCTGATCTTCCTTCCAGCCACGTAGCAGAGATGGGATGATCCTGTAACTAAAGAGAAATACATCCACACATCCGTCTCCCAGGACATTTGTCTCATGTGTGGCAGTAGAAAGGGGTACCTCCGGCTCCACACAGCGGTCTGCTGGACATGGTTACGCATTGCAGGGGCAATATTTGTTAAAGAAAGGGGGAATCTGGAGTATCTGTAAAGTCCTGCAGGATTTTGACATCCAGAGGAAGTGAGTGTGTGCATGAGAATCTGATGTCTGACACTTAAAAACAAACTCACCCACTGGTAGGTAGAGTTAGAGAGATGAACGTTCCATTCCTATCTCTAAGCAGCAAGTATATTCCAGGTCACCACTAACAAAGTTCAACACAGAACCCTAACGGACCAAAAACCCAGCATATTTTGCTTTAATCGATATTGGCATTGCATTAAGGAATTCCCAGGTACAGGTATGATGCTGATCACTGTAGCATCTGCTTTGGGGTCTGTACTGTGTTGTCTCAGTACCCAGAGTCCTATGGAATAACTTTAGAAAGGACAATGAACTGAAAAAGTATTTGTCTTAAACTGCCATTAAAAAAATAAAAATAACTTTTATTAAGAGATGTAGACATGAAAAAGATACCGCTACACTTTTAACAGGACAAACACACACTCCGCAGCTCCTTTATCTTTCTCCAGTTACAGCCAGAAATAGAGCCTACTGCGCCCCAAGCTACAGAGCTTAAGGGATGCATTTGGACTGCATGGGAACTGTAGGGAAAATAAGCACTGGCATCCAAAGATACCCCATCAAGCTGTAAAATCCTGCAGTTTAAAATTTAAGGATGTGTTACTTGGACAGGCTGTGGGCATAGGACTGTTTAAACCATCCCGCGTGTCCCGTGAGCGTGCTCTGCACCAACACGCACGTCAGCAGCTCTGCTCAGCGCCACGGACCCAAGGGATGCCCTGAAGAGCTGGGGAAGCAACAGCCACAGAGGCTGAACCTTCACCTTCCCCAGCTACCAAAGCTCTTACTCACCCCAGGAGCCAGAACACACAACCGAGGGACAGGGAAAGGCATCCGTGCAGGTAACAGCATCCACCACTCGGCACTTCTACACTAAAAACAATTATTCCGGAATAAACTAAATTATTAGTTCCAAGATACAGTGGCCTACCCTAATTACATAGGATCAGGGAACTGTGAAATTTGAACCTACACCCAAAAAGCCTGCAGGGCTCCGTTTCTGACACATGCTGCCACCTATCTTCACCTTTTCTTACCTTAATTCTCTTATCTATAAAACAAGGATGAAAAAAAAGAAACATTGCCTTGAGGTCCCTATATATGAGTTGCTGTATCAGAGGTGGGTATTATACTGAGAGTTATTAAATAAAACGTTAACAGGGCCTAACCCATTTCTTAAGGAAGATTTCAGCTCACCTAGGATTTTAAAAGAAGTAATCCCAGATAAATCTCATCTCTATTTCTGTAACATGTTTTTCCACCCTGTTTTTTCCACTGTGAAAGCTCTCAAGTAAATTCCACCCTTCCCCTCTTTTCCTAAAGTATAATGTCAGTTGTCTTTCAACATTCAGAAACCAGTCTGATCTCCTGGGCTTTATGTACCAGAATTTGGAGTGATAAATGTTTCTGCCTCACCCCCAGGAATTTCAGCTGTTCATCTTTAGGGTTTGCAGGGATGAGCGGCTGAAAGAAATAATACATTTTTCTTTCCAGCTTTACATTGTGTCCTGGTATAAAAAGATTCTAATATAAAAGTGGCATTGATAGCAGCAATACTTCTCAATAAAAGAGCTGCTCATAGGAATTATATACTAGATGGTACAGCTTCAAATAAGGACATAAATTATGTTACATTACTTCATTTGATTCTTTGGGGAACGTTTAAGTTTAGAGCAAAGCACAGTATAGATTTTTGCTACTGAAGAATAATGCCATTAATTGCAATCTACAGCATATTCACTCAAATAAATGAACTTCACTATAAACTACTTTGCTATAAAAATACCACACCTCACCGTCTCACACAGGTCCAGTGTGGGATTACAGCTCCCCTTAGAAAGGCTACGGAGATGCAGAAGCTAGAATTAAATTTTGGAAGATATACACAGCAACTGGTTTTGGTAAGATTACAGGGACTCTCCTCCTCTTCCAGCAGGGCTCTTTCAGCCTCATTCTATTACCACATACCCTTCACATGACTTGATATAAAGCAGATGGAGATTTAAACCAGGTGGAGGTATCTGAGCAAGCTTTCACCTGCTTTTCCAACTCCAGACCCAACTGACTCCTCATTCCAGTAAAACCTACTTCCCTTCTGCCTCCTTCCCTACCCACCTCCCACCCCATGCCAGTTACTGCAACAATCATTGGATGAAGGTCTGTTCTTGGGCTGGAAATTGAGAAATAATACACAGTATTAACACTCATTTCTCCTAGAGACAGGACTACCGTTAATATCAGTCCCACCGCCACCGATGCTGTTTAGCTTCGCATTTCGAACGTCGTGGACAATAGCATGTCTGCTCAGTTATTTTCTAGGTTTCACACACACATTAAATCTTTGTGCTGGTTTTCCTCCCTCATGTTAGTCTCCAAGTTAAAATAACCACTTTTTCCCTTTTATTCCTCCTTTTTAAATACACACATAATTTTCATGAAAGTGCTTCTCTCTGCATTGCAGACCTAAAACAAAACCCTTGCCGGATCTACCATCTTACCTCCCATTTAGACTTACTCATTTATACCAAAACTTGATCCACTGAAATATTTTACAACAGTTGCAGTGATCCCACGGTATGGGAACAACTATTCAGGCTTTTAGAACAGGCTGTGATGACTGCTCAAGGGATGAGCCTCCTGACCTCATAATATGCATCCTTGTGAAAGAACCTGGTGCCTGAAAATTAGTATCTCCTGGATTTTTACCACCAGAATTGTCATTTAAGCTCTGTGCAAGATCTACCGCCGCTATAACTCTACCACTGTCGTATAACTATGCATTGCAATATACATTAAATAAGTTCTACTCTTATGGTCAGAATAAAGTACCCAAATCCTTGTCGAAAGCAACACAGTGTTCTTTTCCCACACATTTCACCCACGTATAGAACAGATAAGTATGGAAAAAACATCAATTCTTATTTTTTGGAAGCAGCACATGGAAAGCCAAGGTATACACTGTATTGTGAAGGATGGACACAGAGCCTTCTTTTCTGATGGAATACACATCTTGCAGAGAAACACATGGAACAGCAAAGTCATTTAATTAAACTGTCTTTATTCTAGTTTTTATGTGTAATGACTATCTAATAACAGCATGCATCACCGCAGCAGCCATATTTATAGTGACACGCACGGCTTCTGCTGAATATATTGGGAGTGAAAGTTCCTGTGTTTCCCAAAGCTCTGCTGAACAAATTAAAATTGTAATTAATATTCTTTTTCATTATTTCCTTCCTCTCCCCCGTCCCCAACATCCCTCAGGATTACAGACCTGAAAGTAAAACAGTACAGTACTGATTTTAGTGCACGCTAGAAGCTGAATGCCTAACAAAAATTACTGATTACACAGCAGCCAGACTCCGCGCTGTCACATCAATGACCAGTTATAAAATTGGTGATTAAACAAACGTGCCTGACCTCACTTGAGAGGTTTCATAACCAGAGGAAGCAATAGCTTGGTAACCATATTAGATGTTAACATTTAAAAAATCAACTGCGTAAGATTAAAGTAATAAAGCGATTGATTGCGGCTGAACATTTCCAGTACACCCAGTTGAGCAGGCCTTTTGAATTGCCAGGAATATAATGAAGTCCCTCCTTTTGATTAAGGAATACTCTCCTGGCTGCTGCAGGTCAGCAGTCCTGGTACAGTAGGAGCCGCAAGAGGAAGAAGGAGTTGCTGTGCCAACACATATGCCTTTTTTCATATATATATATA
>VYZM01021708.1:417797-438610 GCA_013398915.1 Dromas ardeola
ATATATATATAAAAATAAAAACTTACAGGATAAGAATAGAACTTGACCTTTGTTTAAAATTAAGTATTTAATTAAAATTAGAAAGAAAAGGTTTCCTTAATGGTCTAAGGGTGTGTCTCCTTGGGTACAACCCAGTGGAAGAGATCACTCGCGGAGTGACAGCATTTCAGTGCATGCACACGTAGACGTTCAATGACAGAAGAACCAGAACCAAAATTAAAGCCAAGAGACCAATCTGTATTTCAACACTTTCCTTTTTTTATCTAGTTCACCACAGTAACTGATCTAAAATACCTTCTAAGATGATCCAAGCATAATAAAACTAGAGGCAAAAACAAGAAAAGAAACAAAGTCCTAACTCTAGATAAACAGACATTAGGCGGACAGTCTGTATGCATACAATGGATTAGCTTGTTATTTTCTCTAATGATGTGATGTTATTAAAAACCCCAATGATAAATTGACAGTTAAGCTGTTTGAACATGTGCATTATTATTTTAATATTTTTTCTTTAAAAGCACCTCCAATCAAAACCTGTAACTTTAATAGGAACCTGACTGCTAGGGCAGAAAGGAGAGTCAGGTCTCAGATTCCACCTGCAGAAACTGGTTGATCCTTTGCCAGTGCAGAGGAAGGTATAATTTGAAGTTATTCATTCAGCACTCTTAAGAGTTCGCTGGTATTTTCTTGTCACTTTGCACTTCTACAAAAGCTATTTTCCCCTGTTTTCTAGGGAATTTTGATTAACTAGCTATCTTAAAAGAAGTCATGCTTCAGAGGAGCATCGTGTTTATACAAATAGGTTTGATTTTAGTTCTTTATATTGGAAACTGGATTTTGTTGCATTTAAGTTAATCTGGGGCTTTGCTTGTTCCTTTATTAACTACAGTGCTAGCATTTTCTTCAAAGGGTGATGAAACTATCGAAGCCTGTTAGAAGTCCCACTGATACTGCAGCCGCGTTTTTCAAAGATTTTGTTGATCCAGCTGCCTACAATGGAGACAACACACAATGCCTTTTTGGAGCTCTTAATGGCATCTGAAATAGAGTACATCATGCTGTTCTCATGACAACTATGCATAGAAACAGTCAAAACTCAGAAGTATTCTGTAGTTGGTTGAGCTTCCCATGATATTAAAGTTTAGAATTGTCATTAAGTTGCCAAAAACGTATCCAGTAGTTGGGAGATATAAAATATTGATGAAATAGGGCCTCCATCAAAGATTTCTCTTTATCTTTGAGTCACATTAGAGTAACTGCAGGCATTTGACAAAACTGGGATTTGTCACATTCCTTGGAATAACACACCAACTCCTTTACTGCCTTTAAGCTGAAGAGACTTCAGTATCACGAATCAATCTCCTCAATTCAAAAGAGCAACATTCAGTGTTACACAGATCAATACTCCTTTCATTACCCAACCTGCTCATCTTGAAGGCAATTAGCCAAGATCTCCATGTCTGCCCTGCCACAGCATCCCAATTAGGGGACACCAAATGCAGTTGTTTCTTGCTCTCAAGAGGGCTTTGAATCCAAAACACAAGAAGTGCTATCAGTGAGGGTGTAATATTTCATCAAATACAGGTGGGAAGAGTATTGTGGATAAAATCAAAGCAGTTGGAGATTACTTTTCGATAGCCTTTATACACCGGACTTAAACGATGAGGTCCTAGCTTGCTGAAGTTCCCATTACTCTCATTTCATCGGTGTTATACCCTGGTTCCTGGCAGAAGATCTCAACATAGTTATACCATTTTTAGCAATAAATGGAAAATAAAGCAAGATACTGCACTTCCTGCGAATGAGTGTGGGTTGGGTCGGGCATGAGGAGAGTTTAATTTGCTTGGGGTTGGGGATTTCTTTCCCTCCCCCCTCTTCCCCCCCCCGGCTTCCTTTTCTTTCTTTCTTCCCAGTGACAGAAAACACTATCTGATGCAGAAGCACTAAGGACAAGTTAACACTGCTTCCAGAGGCAGTGGATGCAGTACTACACCAGGGGAGGCATCACCAGCGCTGATCCCACGCACGGCAGCGGCAAAGCCCCAGCATGTAAGGAGATGGGGCTTGCTTGGTAGCATACCCAAAGGAGTCAGCAAGAGCATCTGCTCGAGTTTAAGGGCCCACAACAGTGGTAGGATTTTTTTCAGGTAAGTGTTGAACAAGCAGCAGCTCCGCTTTGAAATAGGACAGAACAGGTCTGCACTGGCCACTGGGGGCACGGAGGGGGAGCTTGGCTGCTGCCAGTTCAAACTCCAAGTGCTGGTTTGGTTCTGCTTATCAGTTTAATTCTTAGTATGTGCATAAACTGCCACCAATGCCCCTTGGCTGTGGTTCAGGGAACACGTTTGATAACTGTTTGGAATATTGAACGAAAATTGAATTTTGCTGTTCTTTGATAGCTATTGTGTACCTGTAACATTGACATTAAAAATAAATAATAATAATAATAATAAAAAAACCCACAGCACTCATGTTTTAACAGCAAAGATTCACTGCTACCTGAGCCGCACACCCAAGTGAGAGCTGTCAGTCTGACGCCTGTCATCCGCGCCCAGTCCTTGCTATCTGCCCGTTCAGCATGTGCCACAGACGTCTCCTCAGAGTTAATTGTCTGCTCAGCTTTTGTCCCTTTCACCCAGGTTTTCTCCAAGTGAACCGCCTGTCATTGCTCAGTTACTTCTGCGTCTCCGCAAATTAACTCACCGCTTGGCAGGGCTCAGCATTTCCAAGCTCCAGCCAAGGCAGAAGTACATTCCTACACACAGCGTGCCATCTAGTGATGGAAGAAGCGAGAGCACAGTCTCAGATCCCTCTGAAATGTTTTGAGATTTATTTCAGCTTTCCTCTTCACAAAAGTCCAAACAAAACACTTAGGCGTCCAAGAAAAGATTGAGTCATTTTTCCCACATATTGACCCTATAAATAAAAGCAGCACCCCAAGGAGAGCAGCACCTCTTTCAGGCAAAGCAGGATGGTTATTAAAAATGGATGGCAAAGACATAAACACGAGCGGGGGGGTTGGGGGGAAACAACAAAAACAGACCTGAATGAAACTCATGACAATTATTTTCTTGTGTATCACCCTAATGAAATTTAATGACAAAACATAAAAGAACACTGGAGGCCACCCTCAGGTTTTGTACTTCGCACACAACACGACACAGCCAGCAAAACATAGGCAGAGACAGCACTCCTGAAGAGTGCTGGAAGATGAAGTAAGAGGCAAAACAAATCTCCTACAGGACACTAAAATGGTGTAGATACATGCACGTATGCATTTTAATTGTCATATGGTTGACAATTCCCTTAAGCCATACACAATAGCCAGCACTTTCCATTTTTTGCAGAAAATCGCAATATTCCAAAGGGGGCAATCAGGTGATTGCAACCCACCCCATCTCTGACAAACCCTGCCAACAGTTCAGACACTCCAGGTTAGTCTTCAGCGGCAGGTTGAACTACTGGGTTTTCTTGTGTATCAACAACGACTAGCTCCTTCGTACTGCGAGGGACGATGCCCTGAACGAGTCTGAGGAACAGCCCTAAAGCAAAGCTGACAATTTTCACAGGTGGGCAATATTTCTTAAACCACACGGACCCAAACGCCTTACAGCTCCAAGCAGCAAGGTGAACATACCCATAAAACTTTAGGAAGCTTCTAATCACAACTTTGGTTGTCAACAGAAAACATGTTGGTTGTTTTTTTTTTTTTTTTCCTTTGAACAATCTTTACACATAAGAAATTCTGCATGTCTACCATAGAAACAGACTGTCATTATTAATAGCGTCACAGTAACTAACAACCAAGCAGAGGTTTATTAATAGCCACATCACCAGAGAGAAGCCTTAGAGGGGAATTACCAGAAAATAGAAAAATACAGGCTTCCACATTAGTTAATATCTAATTAACACTCCTGAAACCAGCACGTGCAGGGAGCACAGGGGAGAAGCTTCAGTTACTTGACTTCTGCACACCAAGCTCTCATGACTCCAGTGAATTGGCTAAATGTCAGAATTTGTTTTCCTAAAAAATATGAGAATTCACAGATTACCAGTATTTTAGCACCGAGATATGAAATCCAGAAACCAAAGGCTGCTGCTTAGCTGTCCTGGTAATTTTCTCCGTCTCCTGTATTGGCTCCAGGCCACAGAAAACCAAGTCCTTACAGCAGCCCAGTGCAGAGCAAACCTCTCCCCTTAATGCTCTCTTTCACTAAGAGGGGTTTCCCTGCAAAGCATCTGATTTTCCAAGATATTCGAGAGTAAGGAATACAAAGGAGACATACAAAGAAACCGAGTGATTACTGAGACTGTGCAGATGGGGAGGGCAAGCCCTGGGGTGGAATTTCCCCAAAACAAACTTACACAAAGAGAAAAGGGTCTCACACTCACATATCATAAAGAGTTACAAGACAGCACAGGTCGCCACCTGCACCACTGAATCCCACACCAAAACGTTCGTTGATCAGGCAGGTTCAGGCTGAAACCCCTAACACCCACACAAGGACCAATTTTTAGTACTCTTGCAGTTTTGTCTGAATCCCCCCCAAGATTTTACATTTAAACCAGACTTTCAACGTTAATTTTTCCTTTTTTTTTTCCCCCCCATGAAACAATAAATTGAGTCTGAGAAATTAATAATCAAAGGACACTTCATCAACCAGAGTACCTAGCAAACAGCTCTTCATTGTCTGAAGACACACGTGCCAAAACACTGCTGAAAACATAAATTCTGCTTATTTTTAACACCTTAAAGAACACCTAACGCATTGCCAAAGCTAAGCCTTTCACCCAGGGTCTCAGCGTCAGGAGATGGGACAAATGCTTATTAACACAAATACAAAAAAGAAAAATAACGTCGTGAAAAGTATTACCCCCATCAGTATGAGCACAGCAACCAAGCACACCTCCTTCACTGCCTTCTCCAGAAGTGAAAGCAAAACCCGAGCCCCTCCTCCTGCCCCCTCTTATACCTAAATCTAAGCTTAAACCCCCCCCTAATCTCCCAGCTGGGCCTAACGACCAGCCCACACCCTCTGGCCCTTAAAGCCACACCAGGACCACTTTAGCCCAGTACTCCCCAAATGCATGTCATTTCTTGCACGCCAACATCATTCTTACTCTGCTTTTGGTAACTTCAGCTGTGTCAAAAAAAGACATTTATGCACCAAACCAGTCCATGGCAGGGCCATGGCGTGGGCAGGCTGTGACCCCCAGGGGGGAAATGGAGGCAGCATCTTGGTTGATGCAACCTGTGCCTGGTTTTGCACAATAATTCTGCAAGTGATGATTCTCCTGCACTGTTTTAATTTGTTATCGTGACCACATCAGGATAAGGGGCACCTCCAACCCTGACACCATCGCTGACCCCTTCATGCCCACGCGGGCTTCGCAGGATCCCCTCTTCCCTAGCCCATTCCCTGGGGTTTGCGCTTACTTTTGTTAGTAACTGCTGAAGTATCCCCAGATAACCCCCTGCCTTCAGGAACCACTAATTTCTCCCACACCAACATACTGACTCTCTTTAGAAGGTGTCCACAGGGTGAGGCAGCACTGGGAAGGAGCATCCCATGCCCAACTGGCCAGACAGGGGAGAGCTACCTCCATCCCTCTTACAGACCAAAACAGCTTTAGGCTAGAGTTAAGAAGTGGCGGTGAAGGAAAGGCAGGTACGGGACTGAGGCCATGATGGTGACTGCTACTGATTGAGAGCATTGCAGAAGATAAACGAGTTTGTCATTCCCACCTGGACTTCACCAAAATAGTCTTTCAGCTTGTCGGTGGAGAACAGCTGAAGGGAGATCAGCGTGCAAATACGAGCATTACAATGACCACAACAAAAGTCTCCTTACAGGGCAATTTAAAAACTCTAAATTTAGTGACTGAGGTTACCAAACCCCGGGGACAGAAACTCGCATGATTTACTCTGTATGTTACCTTGCCCAATAACATCTTGCTGCAACAAAAGGTGACTCATTTAGGGGACTGGGTTGTTCTTTCGGCAGACTTGTCAGGTAGATCCGTTAGGTTTCTAAAATTATGGGTTAGCTGCAAGGAAGGAGACCCCACACATACTTTTCTTCCGAATCTTGCGTTAGCAGCTCTTGCCTGCACTTCCAGGGCTGTGAGTCGGACAAGCCAAAGCGATCCCGGCAGCGTCTCACCTACCCAGGCACAGCCAGTCCAGCGTGAGGCTTAGCTACAAGTTTGGCATCAGATGAGGACCATGAAATACCTGCCAGGATAAGAACACAAAAGCAATAACTTTGGTCTTACATGAAATATGATTTAATCTTTCTGTACACGCTGGATTGCACAACGCATCCTACCGGTTGCAAACTGGTTGAAGTCCTGCAGTCTTCAAGGCAGACATGATTTCAAACCCCTAACTCCTAATGTTACTTGAAACCCAAACTGATTTCCCTTGGTGTTTTAATCACAGCACATTTGCCTGTTCCAGATAATGTTGTGTGATAATGCCTCTGATAACATTGTGTTTATTCATATGAATGATCTGAATTGGTTCATGGTTGCCAGGTGGCATCTGTTTAGCAGTTTTAAGTAGGAGATCAGCAGATTCCAGCAGAAATAAAGATAATAAAAAAATTCTCAATCATTCCTCCAGGATATTGCTCTGTGAATTTCAGAATTAAACGATTAGTACAACACCTCAATTTTATTACTTGTAGTGGTCATGGTGACTCAAAGACATTTTGTGAAATTTTGCACTGAGATCTGCACAGGTAATTGTATGTAAATATTTTCTGTCCATGCTTCTACTCAAAGAAGGTCAGTCTGTCTGTCCCAGATTTGAGGGAATTAAAATTCAGGTTACCCCAGTACCCAAGACATCATCTGCCTTGTCCATCGAGGACCAAATGGGAACCTTGAGAGTTAAAGCACTCTTCTGAAGCATGAAGAGCCAGCCCTCCAGCGACTGCAGGAAGGTACCACCCGTGAACCATCCAAGAGCAGCAGCTCTGCCCAGCATTGCCCAGCAGGGTCTACTGGGAGCATCCAAAATGAAACCTTTAACGTGTCCCCGGCTGTGAACCCGAGAGGCCTCCATGAGGTTACTTGCACTAAGCTGAAGTTGGAAATATCACAAAAGCACGTTCTATTTCTCCATTGTAATCTTTTCAGCATAAGGTGATGTTGTAAAATAGGGGTGAATCATAACGTTTTCTAACATTGAATGATAATCACCTAAAAGCTTGGTTTCAAGTGGTGCAGACAGAGAAATGGGCAAATGTTTGTTGCACAACCTACAGAATCCCTGATCAGTTTGCCAACCCCTAGCGTATCAAACTTTTAGTATGCTCTAAAAATGAGGAACTGGGTGTGTGTCTGCATTTTAACCGGCGTTTTTCACCCCCTAGAGAACAATTATTTCAGTATTTGTCTGATGACAGCAAAACATTTCTTTAAACATGAACCCTCTGGAATTTATAAACCTAGGCTGGAGCCATGCTGGTTAGTATCACACAATACTGTTGCTCAAACCCCCCTACTTTTCAATCCAATGCCTGACCCAAACTTCCGCAAAAGTTGGAGGTCAGCAGATACAGGCATGCTGATGTGTGGATTAATGCTTCTAAGACTTACCTCTAGTTTTATTTAGTTATTTAAGACCTAACAATTTAGGTTTCCCCATGGTAGGATCTGACAGGATCAATGAGTATCTGCCACTTTTAATGAAAACATAGTATTAGATTTTATTGTAGGAAATTTCAAGAACTTTCAAAAGAATGAACAGATCATCTATGTTCTGTAATGTTTCATTACTGAACTAAATATCTGGGGTCTCTTGGCATCACTCGGGGCTGCCTGCTGTGCAGGGAGAAGACTTCCCGGCACAGCGTGGGCTGTCGTGGGCGCTGCTGATCACACGAGGTATGCGCAAGCTGTGGGGCCGTTTGAAATTCTCATTGGAAATAGAGTCCGTTCTACTCCTTAAAAGATCTGAGGCTCAGTGGGTAACGGTGGCACAAAGCAGTTACTAAAAAGCTGCATTGTTCTATAATTTCTATATGTTTTTAATGATTTACACTGAGATTTTTTTACTATAATATTTTTGTAGCCTATTCTGATTCAGATGCTATACTTACTCTTCTTCAAGTTTATGTGCTTTTAAGTAAATTTGCCTATGAAACATTAATATATGATCATGTAGCTGCTCTCTGGGCAGAATGAAAGTCGATTTTGATTTAATGTGGTCGGTCTTCTTTCCTTTTTCTTTTCCCTGACAACTACTGTTCTATTTGAAATGTTGGCTATTACTAAGCTGCTGAGATCACATGTGAAAAATCCCAGGTCAGTAACGCTGCCAAACACACGTTCCCTTCTCTAGTTTTCCAGCAATTGGTTCTATTTGGAGTACTGAAAAATTCACTCTGCATCTCACTCTCATTCGCTATCAGATATTCAACTGCCAATTTTTTCCATTTATTTGATCAAATATAATCTAGAGGCAGTTTTGCTTTGTTGGGTTTTTTGGGGGTGTTTTTTTAGGTTTTTTTACATGCCAATTTTTTTACATGCTGAGTAGTTTAACCACTTCACTTTTAATTTTCTTGATAATACCATGCGGTTCTCCTGAACTGCTGAAATTTTAGTGAAGGAATGACTTTCAGTCAGTTGACGCCTCAGTCTTTCAAGGAACTTTGTTTTTACTAATCACCTATAATGTCTCATGGGCTATTACTTCACCTGCTTTACACAACTGGCTTTAAGCAGACAATTATCTGGTAGTAAAGCCTACGTCAATTAGAAATACCAGCCATCTGCAACAAGATGACTGCTGATCACATAAGAAGTTGTTGAAAAGTATCATCCAAGGAGAGTTCAACATAATCTGGGGCAACATACCTTTTCTTTGTTTAGTGCTTTAGTGAAGGCCTTTATTTGGGCAAACTGAGTGAATCACGTGCAGTGCATATTCTGTGTGCTGCAAAGGACAAAGTCTTTGAAACCATCAAATTGTAACACCAGGTAGCCCCAAAAGCGCTTACTCTTTGGATGAGTCCATCAGGAGCATAAGTGAAGAAGAAAATTTCTCCCCTTCGTTAGAAGCAAAGATCGGTCTGCACGACTGAAATCTACAGAAGGAAATTTTACCAACTGTTTTTAAAGGCAGTAGCTTCTTTACTTCTCAAACAAAACGAAAATAAAAAAAAAAGGAAACCTGGACAAGAAAGCCACAGGAAAGAGCATGCTGCTAATACAACATTCCAGATGTGCACGACATGGTGAACCATTAATTACACCCAATTCCATTAACTGATCTCATTAAAGAAATCCGCCCTGATAAGATTAAAATAGCCTTACAGCAGTCAGAAATAAATGCCAATGTGTACTTAAATCACTTCTCTTTTCCTAAACTGTTTTTCTTTTCTTTGCAGCTTCAAACAACAGAGGAGGGACGAGTTGCCGAAGAAGGAAAAATCAAGCAAATAAAATTTCTCCCTTCTGAGAAACAGTGTCTTTCAAAGTATCCCCCTTGCTTTTATTCCAATTAGGCCATAATTAGAGTAGTCATTGTTGTGACAATAGATTTATTTTTATTGCTACCAAAAATTGTGCATGACACCTTTATTTCTATGGATGCCTCTGGGGAAGATCGGAAAGGCGGAGAATTCAGCATAGGACAGTATTTCCAGCTGCACCGTCCCACCCCTGGGGAGCAAAAAGAGGAAAAATGGTGATCCATCAGAACATAGGACGGAAAAGAAAAGTAGTTCAGAGCAGCATCTTCATTTGCCCCTTGCTGGGCACTGGTGGGTTTACTCTTTCCTTGGAAAATGTTCAAAACTTGTGTGACCAAGGCCATGAGTCCAGCCTGGTCCAACTTTGAAGTTAAATCTAACTTTGACGCCAGCCCTGGCTTGAGCATAAGGTTTGGCCAGAGGTCCTCCAGAGGTCCCTTACAGCTGAAGTCATTCAGTTATTCTGTGTATCTAGGAGTAGTTCTCGGTGTCATGGTGTTAAGGCTAGAACTGGTTTGTTAATGTTTTTTGGCTTGTTTGTTTTATTGTGTTGGGATTTAGTGATTTTTGGTTGTTTGTTTTTTTTTTTTTTAAATTACTATTACTATGACAACCATAATGAGATTGTTGAGCAGAATAAAGTAAAATCCATATTCTCCCAAGTTTATGTTTTGACATAGCCCCAGCACTTTCAGGAGAGGGAACAGTAGCAAGTCAAAGATTACCATAGTCATTATAACCTTTACACAAAAGCAGTGTATCAAAATGTAAACTGTGCCAGTGCCAAGTAAATGTTAATGAGTAGTATCTGGAAAGGTTAAATATAAATACATATAATTACAGCTTGCTAGTGACAAGAAATTATTAGTTTCTTTCTTCCTCAGAAGGCATCGGTCCAAAATACTAAACTAAAATAAAAGTATATATCTAATCCTGCAATCACAATGGGACTTGGAGAGCTACAATTATATCAATCAGTCAGAAATAAGTTGAATACATATCACTGCTAACGTCCTCAGTCGGTTCTATATTCCCCCCTTCCAGATAAATGTATAGAGATTAGTCAGAAAACTGCTCTGAAAACTGGAATTTAAAACTTGCATTGAGAAATCACGTCGGTTCATTTATATTTTAAAAATATACGCTCACGATTGCAGAAGAAAAAAACACTACAAATCAAGCACAAAGAATAAATCTCTGTTTTCATTCACAGGCAGGACTGAAAAATGTGTTTGTGAAAGAAATTATTTAAATGCTCTATGTTACATTTGATTGGAGGGGGAAAATGAATTTCTTCCACTGGAGGGAAAAAACTAATACGCTACTAACTGCAATAAAAACAGCCATTCCAAGCTGACATTTGCAATTAAAAAGAGAAAATATTTAACGGAAGATTGTGAATATTTTGCAATGGCAAAATTGTTCTTAGCCTTTAGAAAATTTCCCTTTTATTATAATTTGCTTAAACTACCAATGAACTGTCTTTGTATCACGTGTAAAGTGAACGCTGTCACTCTGTGAAATCGAGATGGACTGGCCAAAGTCATGTTTGAAGATGCTGTAGGTTGGCAGCTAATTGAAGGAATGAAAATTTCACCCAACCACTCCAGTCTATGCGTAGATATCTAACTGACACCAGTGGGCATCCCCAAACAGATCCAGGCCATCTGGCCCAGTTTAAAAGGAAGATATGGTTTACCACCTCCTGAACTTTTTCAAAGGTAAATCTTGGGATTTCATTTGCAGTGCACGTGGATTGCACCCATTATGATTATCTCTCTATACGCAACAGTTCATACGGAAACCTAGGAATTACAATAATTTCAGCTCCGTATTGCTGCCACGTTGTCTTCAGATGCAGAATTCTCCTACAGCCTAGCATCCTGAACATTATTTTAGTACTGCACATTTTTTCCTCTTTGTTTAAAATGTGATCATTCTTACCAAAAGGATATACTTTTTTTTTGCATGTAGAGGTTTACAAGGGACGCAAGATAAATTTGAATTAAGCATATTGGATATATTTGTGTAGTACTGGGCTGTCTGAATGTTTTGTTCAGGTAATGGTTTTTTTTGGTACAACCTATAATTAGTGCATTTTTACATTTCTACAGCTTCTACATTTGCTTCCTCACAACAGTCCCATCAGCTTCAACTGATCACATGAAGAGAACAGGTCATGAAAAGGGGGCAGACTCCAGCCACTGCGAATCTATTTAAATCTTGGTTAAATCTAAATGAGGAATGAAAAAATGAATGCATTTCACAACCTCTGCTCACCAGAATAGGAGCTAGTTGATCAGAAATATGAAAGCAGTAGAAATGAATCCTACTCTGCCCATATGGCAGGGATGGATTTATGGTTTTTTTTTTTTCTAAAGTAGTAGCAAACATATGAAACCCCCCCAAGATTCTTCCCTCTATTTGCTCTTCTTCTTCTTCTTTTCTATTTTGGTAACACAGTAAATCTTTGTCAACCACATTTATTTAACTACATATGTTCTGATTAACTATCTAATGGTTTTAAGAAATGAAAACCATTAATTCTGATTATAGGGCCTTAAAGCAGGCACTAACTCTTACTTTAATTCTGATAGTATTGCCTTAATGAAACAAAGGTTGTTGAAAACACGGTCCATCACAGGGAGATGGTGCACGCTGCTCTAGCTCATGGTGGCTGCTGCAGTAACTACCCACTTCTGCTGCTTTTCAGAGCTGGGTGCCCCTCAGTGACTCTCCAGGTCACGTTGGTGGCCTGGAGGGTGATGTGGCAGTGGGAGCAACCGAGATTAAATCTGGAAGTCCAGAATAATGGAGGGTCTGTAAAAAATACTACAATCCTTTTCCAAAGGAAAGATAAGCAAGAAGCACACGTGGTTTATTGTCAGGGACTAAGGTAAGCAAAGTACTTAGAATCACAGAATGGTTTGGGTTGGAAAGGAACTTAAAGATCACCTAGTTCCAACTACATCTAGTTCCACCTTCCACTAGACCAGGTTGCTCCAAGCCCCATCCAGCCTGGCCCTGAACACCTCCAGGGATGGGGCAGCCACAGCTTCTCTGGGCAACCTAGGCCAGTATCTCACCATCCTCATAGGGAAGAATTTCTTCCTTATATCTAATCTAAATCTACTCTCTTTCAGTTTAAAACCATTACAGTGCATCTTATCACTAAACTACTTACTACGGTGCTGCAACGAAAGAAGCTCCGCCCTGCTGCAGGATGCCCAAGGATGCAGGGACTGCAATGGGCTCAGTGGCAGGGAAGCTGGCAGAGGGTCCCTGTCCCCTCTCAGCCACACCCACACCAAGTCTTCTCTACCCATACACAGTAAAATAACCAAAATTTTTAAAAAATGCCAGGCCAGTAATAAACAACCATTCCTATTTGACCTTTCAGTAGAAGATAACCTGTTTATTGTGCAATGATTCTGCAGTTTGAGTAGAGCTGGTCAAGAAATAGATTTCTTGCGCTGATATTTGGGACATTGCATTTTTTTCCTCCCAAATTAAGATTAAAAATAAAGAACTATCAATTTCTTGAAAAATTATAATCAATAAACAGACTTGTACCAAGCCTGGTAAAATATTTTCCCCCATTATCTTAAAAATTGATTCAGTGTTGTCCTTTTTGTTTTTCATCTGAATTAGAACACAATAACTGAATTACAAAACAATTTTTTTTATATAACATATCAAAAGAATCATCAAGATAAATTTTAATAATTTTCTAATACTGCTTCTTTTTCTTAACCTGAACATTAGTCAGATTTGACCTTTTTGTTTTTCTTAAGGAATAGGCACGATTGTTATTGTGAGCCCAACAGCAGACCAGGGACTGTTGTACTTTTAAAACTACTCTGCGTTTTCCTGTTAGACAAGAGCATCCATACACACTTGATCGATCTTCTTGCCAGCATGTCTATCGACTGCAGCTCCTGCCCAACAGCTGACAGATGCAATGAGAGGGTCCTGAACACCAAACAAATGCCAGACACGAGCCATCTCTGATGCTCTGTCTTTCAGATCTACAACCCTAAGCCAAGCAACGGGTAAAGACCTCATTGGATCCTAAAATATGCACCATTTTCATGATAATTTGTGAGTCAGATACTTAAAATGTTAACCAAGTTACAGTATTTATGTAATTTCTATCATGACTTTGCAGTGTGTGTAACACTAGCAGTAATCTGCAAGGTCACAATATAATTCTTTAAAATATTCCTTATTCTAAAGCCAGTTTAAGTTTTCTTCTTCAAAACTGTAATTAAAGCTTTCAGGGAAATCCTTTCTTACTCTCTGTATATTATTCAAGCCCTCCTCTCGCTCCTCGGTTGCCTACACCATATCCCACATAGGAACCTGAAATACAGATTTGTCTCCTACACCTGCAACACCGCAAATCTGGAAGACGGTTCAACTTGTAATTGTCCTGTGCCAACCAATGCGTCAAGTCAGATATTTTCTTTTTATGGTGTGGCCATATTCAATACCAAGCTTTTCACACTTTCTCACTCATTTGATCAAATGAGTGGCCTACAAATGTACATTGGCGAGCTCGTTTGTGTGACAGTCACGGAGGTGAACAAAAAGGTGTTGGCAAAGAGGGGGCTACCTGGGACTTGGCACACTGGAGAGCGATGAGATGGGAACAGCAAGCAACGGGAGCTGCTGCTACCTGATCTAATGCATCTTTTGTAGAAAGAGACTCCATTATTTGCAACAAGAGTTGAATTATGAAAGATGTGCCAATAGTATATGTATGCTAGTAAGTATTTTTCATCAATGGTTTCCATCATTTTTATGAAGTTCTGTCTCCTATGAATAATAGGAAAAGAATTAATGAAAACCTGTTTTAAATAGGTTTTCTCTCTCAAATTTGCTTTGTTAACATTATTTTGAAGTTCGTGGAGTAGCTTCACATTTTTTTCTGGTTTCTGAAAATTTTCACTTCCTGAAGAATGTACTACTGAGGATTAAAATCATGCCATTTAATTTTGCGGATATGACCAAAGGTTGAATAGTCCTATTGGGATACCTGTCTCCTTTCTCCTGTCTTTATTTTGGACTTTGTCTTTCACTGTACCCATCTACTGTGTGGCATTCCTCATGAAACTGAGGATACACAGGACAATTTGCTAAGTCAGTAACGTGCCAGGGCCTTAATTTTGCTCCTTTTAAATGATTCATATGTGATCTGATCCCTTTAAGTCTAAAGCCATTGCTCAGCTTCTACTCCAAACCAAACCTTTCTCTCTCCAAAAAATACAAATATGAAAAACCACCACTCCCTCCCAACCTGAAAGCCAAGGTAAAGGCACTGATGTATTTCAGTTCTTTTAAAGCATGTTTGTAAAAAATGGCCCCCTCCTCAACTGTTCTTTATATGGTCCTGATAATTGAATTACAGCAAAGTTCTCCAAAACAAATGAATTTAGTGTACCAGATGGCCATCTAAAATAGCACGTATTTTAGCTTCCTGTGTAGCAGCCAAGTTGATTTAAATCAACTAGAAGAGAGGTATGCTTTAATCAGGTCAGCTGACAGTTATTAGATCAAACCTGATTGAAATTCAGAAATTTAGTGGAAATAAATCTGCTACGAATCCAACATTTTCCTCCCACGAGGACCCAATGGATAAAACTTTTAAGACATTAAAATTATTCTGGTTTGGGGAATAAGATTTAGTAGAGCACGTCAGGCTTTTATTTTACTGTTTAGCCTCCTCTGTGACTTTGGTTTAGTGTAAAAGGTACCACATAAAAACAAGCACCATGGAACAAGCAGAAGATGGAAAAGGTCCAATTCTTGGCGGCCTTGCATCAGTCTTTTACAACTGCTCAAACTAGACATAAAATACTGCAAAGTCAAAATAGCTGCATTTTGTACTCAGCTTGCACAGCTGTAACTGAAAACAAAGCCAAAAGGGGAGAATTTGTGCAGCAAACAGGACGTATTTCCTTCAGGATTTTGAGCTACCTGTATTACCATTAAATTCTACCATTCTTTTTATAAAAAATCTGTTTCCTAAATATAGAGGTGAGTTACAGGTGGGTTTATTGTGCCACCTGAGACGGCCCTGTCAGTGTCTTTTAATTATGATATTCTTCATGGCTCTGAACCGTGGTAAAACAGCTGGGCTTTATCCTCCAGGTAGGGAATGAGATCTCTATACTGCTCTCTCTTATTTTGCAGATGTTGTGTACAAAGCTGGCTCAAAAATAGATTTTCCGGCCTGCGGGGCAATTCCTGAACTTTAATATTTATTTTCATCTCAAAATGGAGATGAAAAGGTACGCTTCAGAAATATTTTGGGGAAAACGTATTCAGGAAGGAGACCATTTTAGAAATGATGCATTTTTCCAATCCAAATGGGATGTTTAAACATTTCCCTTATTAAAACCCAACAACGACCAAACTTAGACCTGAGAACATTCAGATAACTTGAGACTCTTACCTTGCTGTCCCCACAGTCCAGAGAGCAGCTTTTTCTCTGTCCCAATAACTTCCAGAAGTCCCATCACCAGGAGATATTTGTGCTTCCTATTCCTCTAGTTTTCTTTAACCGTGCCCCAGCAACTTGGGACAAATCAACCTGACTGGGAGCCTGGATTCAACAGGACATTGATAATTATTGCCACCTTATCCCTCTGCTTTTTGCTTTATCAAATCTCTTTCTCGGTATGGCATGGAGGGTCCATGTGGTATGTATAAGTACAACTAAAAACCAGGAATCATGAAAAGACACCAGGAAATGCTAGACTATGGATCAATGTTGTTCTTCTAGTCCCAAATATACGCAGTGTTTCTTAAAAGACCTATCTAGTGGCAGTATTATTTTTAAAATTTGGTATTTACCTGCAGCCTTTATTTTATAAAAACATAGAATATCTCAAGTTGGAAGGGACCGATGAGGATCAAGCCCAAGTCATATATATTTGTATATAGGATATCCAGAATATCGTTTTAAAGTAGGCTGTTAGAAAATACAGGGAAGCTGCAATAGATTCATTCATTAGCGTTGGAGATGAATCTGCCATTTCTCTTGAAGCAGATTAGACTGAAAAAAAAAAATTGCTTACATTTGATTTGGCTTACTGTAGCATGCCCTTATTAAAAAATACTTTCATAGGATAAGCTTATGTTCCAGCCTGCCACTACACCGCACTTCCACACTTCCTTTTCTAGACAGAAAAGAAAAAATAAATAAATTGTGGTGTGTGGAATTGATCACCAGCAGACTTTTCTCTCTTCTTCTACCAGCACCAAGAGAACACCCATGTGCGCTCCCACCGCTCTCCACAGTCGTCGCAGAGCTCCTCGGCCCGCATGGCTGAATTTTGCCATACTTGGATGAGCCACACAATGAGGGGCGTAAGCAGAGGGTGCATCTGTGGATGCCGGTGCCAGGGTCCTACTCTGCACCAAATACCCCAAAGAGCTGAGCATGGAGCATGCAAAAACCCCGGCACCAGTGTCTGGCAAGTCTGCATTTGTATCCTACGAATGTGCAACATTTAAAAAAGCACTAGCTCATTGGAAACCCCCACGTTTTCCCTTCCAGTTCTGCAAGTTAAGTGTTGCTATTGTGTGCACAGAGTTGCGATAGCAGGAGTGAGAGTCCAAGTACTCCTTTATGTTTTTATCTATTTACTTCTCTTTCCATTTTTAGCTGCACTCGTACTTGCGATTTGCAATGTTCCAGCCACTTGTAAGTCAAAGGGAGCTGAAAGCTGTAGCGCAAAACAGCATCTTGCAGAATCAAACGCTTCAAGTGGGTCCTAATCATTAGACTACATTGAACTTCGGACTATTCATATGCAGAAAAGATTACAAAACCAAAGCTTCATATAGCATTGCTTAATTAATGTCATAAGCGGCCACAATTATTTGGCTGTTGTTTCTAAGAATAAGCTTAGTCTGCTTAGAAATACAGGGAAACAGGCACAATAACATTACATATTGGGTAGTATCTTCGAAATGTCATCTCTGATGCAACTTCTTTTTTTTAGACAGCTCAGAAAGCTGTTCTGAAGTCTTTGGGGGGAAAAAACCCAGAAAAATCTAGCAATTTTTATACTGACCTCTATGACAAATATGTATCCAGAAGCATTCAGCAAGTGTTTGTTGGTTTGGTTTGTATTTTTTTTTAAACTGTGTTGAAATAAGGTGAATACAAATAAAATGTGTTAACACGCTGTTTGTTACAATTGCTGTGTCTCTGTATGAGTGGGATTTCCAGGTACCAGAAAGTACAATTTCAGGTTGACAGCACTGGGATAACTAGAAATACCTTCTGAGCTGCTTATTTTAAAAGAAACTCTGTCCTGTAATACCCCAGCCAGCCACTTTTCCTGACAAGGGTGAAAATTAAATCTAATGATATTCATCCTCCATAACGTACTATTTCCGTATTGGCTTTATTTAGGAAAAGTTCCTGAAAACTAGCAGGTTATAAATCTGCACAGCAATACCTGTACTGAATATGTACTGTATATATCCCACACAAGAATACATCCAGAGTGCAGAAGACCATAACTTGTATGTTACTAAGCCAGGTTTACCATAAGATAAATATTAGTTATATATGATTGTTTCACTTTACTCTGGTATTTAGGGTCTAAGCCAGGACTAAATTATTTAGGTCACCACTAGTTTATCCAGGGTGAAAGTCATGAGCCTTTGAGTTCCCTGAGCCCAGAGTTTCACCCTGATTTTAGCAATGCTTGGGATATGAGAAAAACAGGAAATACCATTTACTTCTGCTCTGGGAAGGTATTTCAGCACATATTTACTTTAACTTGGACATTTCCAGTAGTTATGCACATGCCTGAATGTTTTCTTGAGCTGGTGCCTAAACACCTTGTACTTCTAATTAGCTGAGATTCAGGCCGGGGGCAGGAGCCAGCACAAGATCTGTGCGCTGCTTAAGACACCTAAGTCTGTAAATTAGGTCTGAAATAGCATTAGACGGATGGCATCTCTACCCAAGGCTCCATTTCACTCACTGAGTGATCTTGAAGCTATTTCTGCTGAGTGTTTGGTTCTGCAGGCTCTTCTAGTAGGATTAGAACAGTTAATAACAATTTATTCCTCCCCAAATTACTGAAAATTTGCTCATGGCAATATAAAGAGATGAAATTTGTTTGCTACGATGATGACTAGTTTTGTGGTAAAATGTTTGGGATCTTCTGGTAAACCCTTTTGTTCGGCAGGTCTAATTAGTGGGTTTTTTTCTTTTCTTGAATTTTTATTGTCAAAAGCCAAAAACTCTTTAAACAACCCCGAAACTGTAAACCATGAGCCTCATGCAATGGAAATATGTTTCCACAGAGTAAGTTTCTTTGGTAGCTATAGGGCTTCTTTTATTTACTGTAAATTAAATTGCTCACAGGGTGTTTTCAATGTCAAGGATTTGCATACGTATATACATATATAAATAAATCACTTATATAAATAAACGAGACTAGCAGGCATGTATCAACTGTTCTGCTCCTCCCCAAATGGTTGCTCATTTTTTAAATACATTTTAAAAAAACCAACACTTCCATTTTTCCTGAAAGAGCTATTATAATTCACTCATATTGCCATGCAGAGAATCCTCTTTTCTTATGGATAAATGAGAGTATTGCTGTGATTGTGAAGCATTTCAGGTACTTTACAAAGGAACACAGAAGAAATGTAGTCTTTACTGTCCCGGCTCGGATTTTTCATATAGGTGACATTTAGCATTCCCCTCAATTGCAATTACATTGGGGTGGAGAGGGGGATGCTGTTGAGGTATACTAACAAATTAATTCATTTATCTGATACTGGGCAAGGGGGCGCACTCGTTTTCCTCATATTTACTATCCAGGTCCTTCTTGTAAAAAAGATAGAAGACTTAACTTATTAAATTAATTAATTTAATCTTATTAAATAAATTTTAAAATTAAAAAGAGAGGTTGCATCAAGTATTTCGTATCAAATGTAGTACTGCATAAGCTTCATAGGATGGGTCTACCTGACACCACACCAAAGCAGAAAGCTCCTAAAATGATCTACTTTACCTATGAATAGGGATTTCTATACTTTAAAAATACTCCTTTTCATGGCAGCAGTTTTTGTCTTATAATCAAAGCAATTTCAAGGTACAAGTAAGAAGAAAACATACCTTTGCATTGCCTTGTGGCTTAATAATGTCATGCTTCATACCCTTTAATTTTATGTTCCACTTTCTGGAAAAAATGAAAGTTAACATGAAAGATTCTTCCACCCCAAAATATAATTCTTTAATTCCTTTAAAATGCACAAGTAGACCAACTAGCTAAGGAAATCAATGTGATACTGGGGTCTAGAAGTGATCAATTACATGCAAAAGTTAGTCAAGCAGAAACAAAAAGAAAACAGTAGGATACCAGTGCACAAACTTAATTGCTTAGATTTCTTGAATTTCTGAAGTGAAAGGTAATATATTAAGGAACCTAATTAGATATTGATTTAAATAAATTTAGCCTCCTGGTGACTAAGCAGTGTTTACTAAGGGTTCTGATGTAAATTAAAAGCAACAAGGAAAAAAAACCCAAACATTTTTGTACCCCTGTTTATAAACAAGCCAAACTAAAATTAAAGTCTCATTCACACAGAAGCTGTATTATTTGGAAACGTGCTCCTGTTATTGCGCTGAGACCCTCACACTATTCAGTGGGAAATAACTGGCTGTTGACACGGAGGCAGGGATGTTAAACATCCAGGTTGAAGTGCAATTATCAGTTACATGCTTTATAGTGTCAAAACCGCAAGACTTAAGAAACTGCAGTTCCCTGAAATAAGGAAACAAAGAACAGTTAAACAGCAAAGTGCAATTTCCTGGAAACAAGAGTAACTCTTCTACATTGCTGTTCGCTGGAAAGCAGAAACGTGCACTGGCAGAAGGGTCCTTCCCCATTCTTCCACTCCCACATGTCTCTGCACAGAGCCATGACCAGGTTCATGGGCGTTTGGTCACCCTTAGTGCACTTTACCAGCACACAAGCAGCAGGTCAAGGGGGCAGTTATTCCCCTCTACACAGAGCCATGAGATCCCAGCTGGAAAACTGTCTCCAGCTCTGGTATTGAAAGGACAAGAGGCAGTGGACACAAAATCCTCGCTCTCATGATCTCCATCCCCTCCTTCCGTAAGGTGACGAGCAATGTGGTCTGATTTTGGAGTTACCTCTGTGCTGGGTGGGGTGTTGGGCTCACCTACACAAATTTTCCTTCGGAAGGATTCTGTCCTTATGGACTAAAAAGTTGCCAAGCGACTTAATAAAACGAGGGTTGGACCCCTACTAATTAAATAAAATAATT
>VYZM01021708.1:438952-467912 GCA_013398915.1 Dromas ardeola
ATTAAATAAAATAATTAAATAATTAAATAAAAATAATTTAAAAATAAATACAATTTTAAAAATAAATAAAATAATAATATAGATAAAACAAATTGTAAAAAAACAAAAATCCTTTAACCTCCATCTCTCTCATTTCTCAGTCCTCAGCGTCTAGCACTCTCTTTGACAGTTTGTTACATATTTTCTGCTTTCCCTCTAATGTGTGGTTTGACTGTGCCCTATACTTTGGATGCTTCTTTGATGGTAGGATGGTTCAATATTCTAACAAGCTTACTGTAAAAAAAATAAGCATTACACTTTATTTGTCATGGAATCATTTTACAGATGTATTCAGTTGTGAAGGGGGAAGTTATTGCAAATCACTATCACCAAACCAATGTGAATTGATACCAACAAATTGAAGTGACAGTTGCCAAAGAGACAGCTATTGTTTGTGCCAATCATTTCTTTGTGCAGAGTTGTTCTGCGCTGCAGTGTTAAACAGCACTGAAAAGGTGGTTGTTTCTATTATGGAGAGGTGCTTTGAACCTCCTTCTTGGTCAAAGTTTGTTTTATGTGCTACCTGAAATACAACGGCTAAACTGTACAAACTAAAGGAAATAATTTTATATACAGAAGTTGGATAATATCTTCGTTAGGCAGCAGTTGTTTTTACAAATGTGTGGATTGCTCCTTTCAACGGTCCATATCAATCCTTAGTTTCGAAATTTTTGTTTGACTGTTTCTAAAATCAATTCTAAAGTTCCTGTTGGATTCACTATTTGCAAATATTTAATGTTTTTTTCCCTTCCTTCTCGTTGCATCGCGGTCCTTTGGGCTCTTCTGCATGTCACCAAATCACGTGGAGTTGCAAACACGGTGTTACCCACGTTTGTAGACAGCAAGCACAGTGTACTGTCACGTTAATCACAAGATCAGAGAAAGTAATACTTGTTTGGGATTGGCTTCCAGGAGTTGTCAGTGCTGATCTTCTCTGTAGAAGTGCTATCGAGGTGCTAATAGCGTTGGTTTTCTGTGATTTAAGGTTCCCCACAGATCTTAGCCAATGTTTTGGTCCTTACTGACATTGTTCTGTGAACTATGACTCATTAAATTAGCTAGAGGTTTGTTTTAGATTAATTACGATATGAGGAGCTTGACATTCTCCATCTGGAGCAGAGTTTTCAGTTGTCGCCTGCTGGAGGATGGACCATTCAATTCATAAAAAGGCACTTCATTTACTAAAACATAACATTTCCAGATTCAGCTTCTCCCATTAGAGCTGCTACTGAATTGCATCCTGTGCAACCCGCAGACATCACCGAAGGAGAGAGGGGTGGCGGTTAGGACAGCAGTGGCCCAGTTCTGTGGCTAAGCGTCCGAGGAGAAATTTAACTCTGTTGTTTCCTTCCCCGTTCTTTACCCACCCTGTAAAACACAGAACCTGAAAAAAAAATCAACAAACCAACTTAGAAAGACCCAGACCTCCCTGGAAGTGGCTGGCAACTATGGCCAGGAACCCCTTGTTGATGTGATCAATGAGTATTATATTAACACTCTGTCCAAAGCAGAAAACATAAAAATATACCAGAATCCTTTTAGGTATAATCTTAAAAAAAAAAAAAGAGAAACCCAGAAACCCAGTATTATTCTACGGGCTAGGCTAAAGCATTAGCAAAAGAGATTTATGGGAGTACAGGTGTTGGGAGACTCGTAAACCAGGTGTACCTTCCAACTTTAATGAGGGCAGTGGCTCGGGAATGTAGCTCTGGGAATACCCAATCACGCTGTCTATATGAAACAGCTTACCTGGGTCCCCTTCACAGTGAGATCGGTGCACTTTTTGCGAGACGCTAAGTTGCTAATGCCCCTGCTACTCCTAAACATGCTGCCCGGGAGGATTAGCTCTTCCTCCCCTCCCGGCAACTCAAACTGAGCAGACAAAAATGAATATTGTATGGTATTCTTTTAGCACGGATATGATTACAGCTTTCATAGACGATGTGTTAATTTTCTAACCTTATTATACTATCCTTTCACGTTAGTAGAACAATTGAATTTTCTCCTCGTGGATTTTTCCAGAATCAGAAATTTCAGGGCCATCAGAAATACTGCAAGCATTTCTTCTGCGCCACAGACCGGGATTTTATTTCCTGATCCCTTCGTCTAACCCAATAACTCATGCTGAAATTAGATCCTACGTTTTAGGAACAGGTTCAATCTTATTTTAAAGATCCTCATTGATGGCACATGAACCACATCCATTATTAATCTGTTCCAATGCTTAATTACCCTCGTCAAGAATACAATTAAGAAATTGTCTGATTTCTGTTTGGCCCTTCCTGTGTTCAATTTTCTTCCATTTCTGTCAAAATGGTCTGATAATGTTCCTCCCAGATTCTTTCATAAACACCCCTACTGTTCTAGAGCAAGGGGTTTTTTAGGTTTAGTAGCCAGGATGGTTAGATTCTAACACAAGCTCTCTTCTCCCTTTCCTAGAGCGAAAATGGTCTAAGTAGATAAAAAAAAACAAAATAAGAAAACCAAAGAACAGAAAGGACAAAGAAACATTATTTTTAAATGTATGTGGTTTATTACGAGGTACATGAGCAAGTGGCTCAGCCTGCACCATGGCTATATTTAGATGAAAGTCTAGCATTTAAAGTTCAATTCCAGGGTGTTTGCTAATGCCCAAAATTTATTATTGCAGCTGTCAGTGCTGTGCTGCGGTGCATCCAAGGTCCTCAGCTGCTAAATCTATCATCCTTTTGGATAAGGTATGATCTCTAACAATGGGAATATATGTAGGAATAAAGGCTAACATTTCTCTAGGTACTACAGCATTTTCCTGCTTTGCTTTTTATCTCGCCACCACCGTTCTATGCATATTTTTAAGAAAACAAAACACCTGACATCTTTTTGGTTGAAAACACCAGGTTTTCCGTGTTTTTTCAAAAGGCAAAAACTCTTCCTGCTGTTTTAATACTCTCAGTTGGGCTTCAGGATTTCAACGAGGCTAGAAACTGAACTCATCTGCTTTGACCACCTCGTACGTGCCTGTTTTCCCATCCACAGCCCTCTGGACCGTCTCCAGCTTTCATGCAAGCCAACAACGGAGCCCTGAAGAATTACAACCTGCTGATGCAGGTAAGGGGTGGGCAAGGCCGACTTCTGCTCCTGCTGAAGCTGTGTTATTATTGTCAGATTATTGATCCCTCCCAATGAACACATTTGCTCGAGTATGGGTGAATACATGCAAACGACCCCCAACCCTTTATGATACTATATGGGTGATAGTCAGAGCACATTTTGTTGTATGTATTTGTATCTCCCCAACTCCTACATATAGTTTCCATGGGAAAATTGCAGAATGCCTACGCATGTTAATTTTTAGTGCAGCAGGCCGCTAAACCTATCATCTCACAAAAGTGTCCTTTTATAGCCTTGTCAATCAGTGTATAATTAGCTGAATTTACAGGCAGAACAGATGGGAATTTTGGAAATGCTTCTTTTACTAAATGCATGTGAGGAGGAAAAAAAACCCCAACAACCATGACTTGGGGATTTAATATATATGTATTCCTAATGTGATGTTGAATTAAATCAAGTTCTAAAAATACATGCAATAAAATGTCCAGAAAAACATGCCAAGCATTATATATTACAAACAACAACAAAAAATGTTTCCCTGGTATTCAGAAAAGAAAGTCAGTAAATAACATATTTCATTATGAAAAGTAAATATCAAGTTTATGCTAATGACTTCAGTAGATGCCATCTTTAAGGGGAATTTTCGAAAGATTTAGGGACTTAAGTCTCTGTTGTTTATAATCATGACTGGGAAAGGGCAAGAAGGTGAGAAGTCAGAAGAACAGAGCACTTCCAGACAATCTTTAAAGAAGAGCATGGAGCTGCCTTACCTCACGCTGCTGATCATTATCTGCCTCAGAGGAAGTGGAATATTTTCTCTGGATTTAAAAAAATTTGCACTTTTACATTTGCCTATGCACACTGGGGTACAGGAAGTTACATCACCATACTCATTTTTGCAAGATGTACAGATTTCCAGAGGGAGAAACTAAAGGAGAGAGGAAGCCACAGAAGGAGCTGGACATTCAGATGGCATCCTCGATTCCCTGCTTAGGGTGTCTGCCAAGCTGACAACAATGGTTTGCAGAAATATCCCATATTTCTGCTCTATACTACCATCCATGCATCCAGCCTTCCACATTACAAGTCACTAATAATTCTATAATTCATGGATAAAGTGGGATTGTATAATCTGCCATTCATTTTTTCTCATTCCAGTTACCCTAGTGGTGTTGCAAATATGCTATACAGAACATGTCCCCAAACGAGCTCACAGAATATTTCACATACATGCCAAGCCACTGAATCACTTATTACCAGAGATGGGATCCATGTGATTTTGGCCTCAAAGAGGATAACTGCCTGACATATCCATTCATTTTCTGAGACATTCATACCCACGCTTGTAGCACCCTGGTTTGGGCAAAGGATTTCTGTAACCCCTTCATGACCTCACCACTCTTGACCAGGACTCAGCTACTTAATGTTTCTGATGGAATGAAAAGGATGATATATATAATGCAAGAATCATTACTGCTTTATGCATATGCTAGTCCATCAGAATATCACATTTAATAGCTATTTCCTATTTTCTTTCTTTTCATGTCCTATTCTATAGTTGTAATTTCTCCCTACCAAAGTCCTGGGTCAGACTAAATTCTCCAGGTAAGTTAAGGAGATAAGAGAACGTAAAAATATGACATTTTTTTCCTTCTTCTTTCTCTCTGTATGCTTACTAAGAACAACAACCTAGCTTTTTGACAGCTCAGTTTAGAACTGGAAGAGAAATTAAAGTACCAAATTAGAAGGTAATACAATGAATAAAAATGTCAAGATGAAAATTGCACCAATATTCACTATTTTGGAAAAAGACGCCCTTTCCACTCCAGAAAAATGAGAATTACTTAAAAACTTCAGTTTTTTCCCATTAAATTCCTAAAGAATGACGCAGATTCATTCCTGTCAATTAGAACAGGAGCTCCTGGCAATGGGCGTTTTGCTCTGCCAGTGACCACAAAGACTAAAGCTCTCAGGTGAGGAGCTGAAGTTCAGGCTCCCAAGCCAACATGCAGTTGTATTCGCAAGCTGGACTAAGAATCACACAGCTTCTGTTGCCCAGCGCAGAAATTCTACACCACTAAGCACTTTAAAGTACAATAGCTGGTACTCAAATTTGAGATTCACTTTTAAAATCGCAGCCAATTCTTGGGCATTATGTTTTGTGTTTTACAATTGCAGTTGATACCCATCTCCCCTCCCAACCAACTACAGTGGGAGCAGCAAGGTCAGGCCCTTTATTAGTATGAATTACCATAATAATAAGTGGATGTAATATGATTAGTGCCTGAATTTGATTTATTACATTCAAGAAGGAAATGAAGGGCAAAGGATACAGCTTTGTTTATTACGGGTATTCATATAAACACTAATAAGATCCCAGCTAGTAAGGCATCGAAGTGTTAGAACATACAAGCTGATGAACATTCGTCTGTTTCTCCTTGGGGTACAAAGTATAAATTAATTATACCTTGGCAGGCAGCTTGACTGCAGGGTCCTTGGAGACGAGTAGAAATAGATGGAAGAGATTTACTTAGCTGTTGGGTATATCAAAGCAATGACACCGGGATTATTTTTACTAGCAATATAACCAAGTAGCCCAGAGTAAAATGCCCCCCAAAACATAATTAAGAAAAATTATTAGGAAAATTGTACTTCCTGGCTTATCAAGTCCAGTCCCTTGTTATCCTGGGCGTATATCTCATACGATTCCTTCATAGAGGTATCAAGATTCATCAGCCTAATTCTTAAAAACTGTTAGGCATGGAGTTTTAACACATTTAGACAATTCCTAAAGAGAGATAACAGGAAATGCTTTCTTCCAACCGATATCTTATTCTTGAAATAAATTGGATCAGATCTAAATAGTATATCCATGAATTTATCTTGGGAGTTGACTACAATGTAATGTGAAGGAGAGAGGAACTTTTTAAGTCAATAATGCTGCCAAAGCCTGTGTATCACAAAACTTCAGGTATTATTGTGGCAAGCAGAATAGAAAGATAATATTCAATAAATAGATAGAGAGAAGAAGGATTTGTAAATTGAAAATACCAAAAAAAAAAATGCAGCTTGTTAAAGCTGTTGAGATTTTTTTCAGAAATGTCATGCTATTCCTGCTTTAAATCTGAACTCTTGATTTGTCCTTTTAGATTTTAGCCCCCAACCTGAATGGCTAAATTTTTGGGTGGAGCATCTCAATGAGCTATAGTTTAACAAGTCGTTTCTACTCACAGTGATGCACCTTCAGAATAAGGCTCCATTTCTGCATATACACACATGTATGCTTAGGTTTCATATATGGGAAAATGAGATCAATAGGTTAATCGTGGTTGGAAAGCTGAGTCTATGTATTCTATTGGCAAAGACCTACAATAAATTAAATTATATGTATATTTCCTTGAATATCTGAAGCTCAACAACATGAGCTTGGAATAACCAAGAGATTAGTCTTTGTAATATGCAATATGTTAAGTAACAGTTGTGAAACGAAGCTAGCATTTGTTTTCATTAACAGATCATAGTAACATGAAGCTTAAGATTTTGATTCCGAAAATTAACAAACCTTTACAGAGAAGTTGGGAAAAAAATCTTGTGTATGACTTACTGTGTACATATTTAATTTGTCTCGGTCAACAGGCTTTCCTCTACTTGTTCACATTTTTCGTATTTAAACAGACAAAAGCAAAGAAAAAAAAATCTATCCAAAATGAGCAAAAATGTTATTTTGTGTCTGAAAAAAAAAATTGGATTAAGAGGGAAATATGCTTCTGAAATATGATTAAAATTTTCAATACCCATCACTGGAATCCAGGTGCCTATCGAAAATTAAATTACTTGTGTATGGATTACAGGGAGTTATTCCACCTGTAAAAACAAAGGCTAATTTTATGGGGTATTAGCAACACAGCTACGGAATTATTATTACAAGTTGCTTGGATGGATACTGTCTTTCCACTCTTGAATTCTGGAAGGGGCTGGTAGTAAAAGTAGAAAGATGAAGTGGAGACGTGAAGGCTCTTCTCTATCTGTTTGCAAGTTCTCCACAGTGATTTACCACTGATCAGGGGAACACTAGTTCTTCAACAGAGACCGAACCGCAGTATGCTCACACATATCACATTAAACGAGAAATTTTGGTCTATTGATATTTTCACAGTGTTATATCCAGATCTTCTTATTAATGCAGGTTTAACCGCACCAATTCTCCAAACAAAAGTCCTCCCAAAATAAGCCTTGCACATTTTGCTGAGGCGTTAGAGAAGTCTAGCAGTCCAATTACAAAGTTCTACCTATGGCATCTGGTTCTGCCCTACAACGGCTTCACGTGGAGTCCTGCGTCTCCTTGTATCTGTCACATTAACACACGCCTTTCTTCTCCCACTTCAGTGATGCTTTGACAGCGTGTCAGTGTGGGATCCTCTCAAATCTGCATCAAAGCAGGAGTGGGTACATTTCGAAGCATGAGGCATTGCTATAAAAGAGCGCTCCGTGTTCCAGATGAAACCAACACTCAAGACTGAACGTTAACAGTAATATACTCTGTCATATCCTATATCCCACAGCCAGCTCTGTCTAGTCTAAGCAGTAAGACAAAAAACACGTGATAATAATCTACTCATGGAGTTCAGCAAACAGTCAATTTTGCACAGTCAGCAGAAAAGAAGATCTCTATTCTTTCCCTCCACCACCTTGATAACCAAGCTTCAGTTTAAAAGGCAATATCAGCATGGTACCCTGTTGGATTCTGATGATTAGAAGTTGTCTTCAAGTTGTAACCAACGGAACACAAGTCTCCTGTCTTTTTGCAGGAACAGAATGTGGAACCAATTCTGCAGTGCTTCACGGTTGTGTCAGACACACTGACTGTAGCTGAAGAGAAGATTCTAAAAAGTAGTATTTTACTGCAGTTACGCTCACTCATACCATGAAGAAATGCATGTTTTCTTAATAGCACAGATTTTTGTTGATAAAAATTGCCTTTTTATTTCATTAGGTAAAATGATACTATTCTGAACTTCATGAAAATGATGTGTGTGCACGCGAAATCAGATTTAAAAAACTCCAAAAATAATAGAAGAGTGAAAAATAAATAATAAAGAATGTTTTGATATAAATATTCTTATTTTGACATGACAATGAAATATTTACTCATCCAAAGACCACGCAGGCAGTGCTTTGCATAACTCAGGTTTGAACTTCGGGGGATCAGCATTTTCCTAGCTTGGAGCACACCTCCTAAATTAATGAAATTCCTTTTAATCTGTCAGCTTTATTTTTGTTAATGAAGTCTGTAAACACATTTAACTAAACGGTTGAGCATGGGAAACTAAATGTTCTCCTAATACACCAGGTTTATTGGACTTAATCTGAAGCCTGTAACACCAGCTGTGCAACGGCGGATCTGCTGCTGGCCCTGGCTCGTTGAAATGAGATTGAGATTTTCTCTCGATAGGTTTTGGACGGAGCCTAAAAGGTATGGTGCTGCAAAGACAGTTTCCTACTCTTCCATAAAAGTGAAAAAGGGGAAGAAGAGTGCCAAAATACTGCTATCATACTGCTCTTGACATGCCCCAACACAGCAGGTCGCGTCCTCCGTTATGGTTGGCAAGTGCCACCCTGTACCAATGCAACAGCTGGTTTGTGTCAGCGCCCATTATTTGGCCATAGCATCAGGGGCACCTACTCATGTCTGAATTCAGAAAGGTTCCAAGCATACAGGTATTCCAGGACAACCAGTCACTTAATCCTCTTAAACAACAATCACCGTTTGAAAGAGTCATTCATGATTCATTTTGGATCATTTACATAATGAAGTCATATGAAGAAGTACGGTTAATTCAAGAGGAGGTGGGGAGGAGATTGAAGGTTGCAGTTTTAGCAGGAAACCTTAAGGCTATCAAAACGTTTCATGAAATCACCAAGGATGAAATCCGTATTTCCCTACTGAGTTAAACATGACTTGACAATGCCAATGAACTTTCAGAAAAATGACAGACAAATTACAGCCTGCGTGTGCTAAGCCATGTTGAAACCTTCATTTCTAAAAGGCATCCTGTCAGGAGTTGTAAATACTGTGGACTAACACCAAAAGATTTTCTTCCTACTTCCTTTCTGCTCATAGGCTGTGCAGATTATTCAGTGGACTGCAAATTAAATTCATTTTTACCAGGAAACAAGCGAGGAATACCAAGGTATTTCTGGCCTCAATCAGATAAGGCTTGTTGTTTGTCTCTGAAGATCTCCACCAACAGATCATCCCTTCCCAGACTATCACAAACTATTTCTTTCGTATTTTATATGTTTGGGGATTGGTTTTGTTTTGTGGGGTTTTGTCTATTTATGTATTGCTTTTAGCACTTGTTCTCTGAAAGCCATGTAAAAACCAAAGGCAGCCCACAATTAGCAGTTGTGTATATATGAAGGACACTCAGACAGGGTGCATGACTAGCAGAGGATTTGATTTATACCCTCTTAAGCTGAAGATGGAAGTGGCTGCGGCACACCAGGCTGGGTTACACTTCCACCTTCCACACCATCTTCTACCATACGGTCATAAACTTTCACCGCAGAGAGGAGAAATGAGGAAAGGAGTTGAAGGTTCAGCCTCCAAAAGGCATTTTAACATCTGTATCATCCATTCTCCTGCTAATATACATCCTCTACTGCCTGCCCAGTCACTGTCCCTTACCATTTGCCACCCCACAGTTGCTCATTTCAATATCCCCTGGAGCTGTGCTGAAACAACCCAGTCTCAAGCAGGAATACTTGAAAGGCTGCAATTCCCAGGTCTGAGGCAGATCCAATATAAGTCACTTCAGCCAATGCTGAAAAATTAACATTAACAATACTTGCACTTTTTTTTTTATCCTACTTAAACGCAGCTACACGCATAACATCGAATTCTGCAATCATTATTCATGTTGCATAATGTTTTATTCACGTGCCTAGCTCCTGTCAGACCAAATAAGGCTATTCAAAAGAACAAATGCCGTTTCGGGTGAACAAAGACCAGGGAGCTGGGCTCACGGTACTTCGTGAAACATTTGTACTGGCTGACTGACACAGCAATGTTAGGATTTTGGCTAAGGCTTGTCAAAAATGGGTTTGCTTTTTGGAAAAGTTTCACAGATTCTTTGTTTCTCCAGGAAAGTGAGAAACCCTGCTCTAAAAATTAACAATCTGTTAAAAACTCCTAAAGTGAACAAGTAAGAGACAATGATTTTCTGCAAGAAAGGGAAATCATTCTGGGGGCAAATTTTTTTATTGTTGTTGCTGTACTTATGGTAGCAAGAAACCTTTGTTTAGCCACCAACCCAATTTTCAGGACATTTCTAAAAAGCTCTAGTTTGGGTTTCTCTCTTGTCTTTTTCCTCCTTTCACCATATGCTGTTCTGACATGCCTATACATCACAGAGCAAGGTTGTCAGATCCTCCCTCTAGAGTTTTTACTAAATAATGCTAAAAACAACTGTACAGCTCCATCTATCTTACAAAAAAAAATTTAAAAAATTTGCAACCAAGCCAACAAGTTTCTGGTGGAAACCTTGAAAGCATTCCCCTTTAACATTACAGTAATCTGGGTTATTAACAGCACTAATTTTGATGCCAATGTGAGATCACATCAAATTTTGGCCCAACGGAGAAGTAGTAAAACATCTGCAGAAAACACATTTCTGTTACATTGTGCTTGACATAGGAATTAATGGGTGCAATTCTATGGCCTGTGTTACGCAGGAGATCAGACAAGATGATCATAGTGGTGCCATCTGGCCTTAAAAATCTATGAATCTACATTTAAATTCTCACTTGAACTTAGGTAACCTTTCTCTAAGCCCATCTGCATGTTGAGTATTCCCGTTAAAAGGCAGTCGCTAGCAAGCCAGGAACACTCTACTAGCTTCAATCAGCTTTATTTTATGTAGCCACTGATGCTGTATTTTGGCAATAAAAACCCAGAAGAAAACCCAATACAAAACCAAGCATTTGTACCCATAAATGCAAACAACAGAAAACATAATAAATTGACAGTCCCTACGGCCGCCACACTGTTTCAGGGGCAACCACCCAGTGCTGAGGAGCCACCGGCACCGAGTTCTGAAGAGCAACCAAGTGGTTGATGTTTGTGTGTGACAAACCCAGAGAATTAATTTGGCTGAGACGGTAGATGAAGACTTGCACAGAAAGAGGTCTTTGGGACCACAGAAAGCTCAGGAAGGGAAATCATGGAGGTTTTAAGTGAGACAAGTATAAAGGAACACACAAAGGTGCAAATCTTGTGTCTCAACTTAGAAAGATTTCTTTTTTCCCTAGTAATTGTTCACCCAAGGTCTTGCCACAGTGACTGGCTTAAAATCAGGATTTTAAAATACAGCAGAATGGGGCTTTTGAAGAGTTCCAGTGGCAAAGAGGGAGATGGAATCCCTTCTCCAAGGCCTGACTGCTCCTTGCTGTAGAATCATAAAATAGTTTGGGTGGGGAGGGTCCTTTAAAGGCCACCTAGTCCAACCTCTCCTGCAATAAGCAGGGACATCTTCAACTAGATCAGGTTGCACAGAGCTCCGTCCACAGGCTCCAGTGTCCCGTGACCAACCACACCTCTCAGGTTTTCAAAGATATTTTCTTCCATGTTTTATTCTTAATAACCATGGGGTTTAGATAGCTTCGAAATTATGTATGCATATGAAGGGGAAGATGACGTTATTTAAGCACTTCAGTTAAATCAGTCTTGTACACATATCTTGTTAAGTCGGTCAAAGGCCCATAATACACCATCAGAACACAGATGAAACTGTAGTTTTTCATGGGTCTCAGAGCAATTTGGAGATGCCGTATTGTTATCCTGGCTAGGCTCGGAGGGGCAGGCGCTTGCCTGCAGCTACAGACATAGCTGGGTCAGATCTTTCATTCCCTCTCTGCAGAACGTCCTCTCCATTAACTTGGTAGGATTTAAGGAGATTTCCTTGCTAGAAAGCTAGAACAACACTGCAGAATTTTTGAAACAGATATTCTAGATGGTTCTGCAGGAACAGCAGGAGCCTGATCCAGAATTTATTGAATATTGGATATTGAAGCAGTGTTGCTGGTTACTTTGCATTTAGAGGCAACCAAGAGTAAAGGAAGAGAGAAGGAGTAGAAATAGAGTATCAGCAGAAACTTTTATTCCTGAGGGTTGGGTTTACTGGGGGGGAGGTTGTTTTTTAGTTTATTTGTTTTGTTTTTAAATATATATGTATACACACTCACTTTGGATCTAAGGTTCTTCACTCAGTTGGATTCTGTTTCCCATGAAAACATGTTCTGTATGATCAAATGTGGGTTGTTTCTAGTGAGGTTACTTGGGGAAATATATTCATGAAGCGACTGCATCCTGCTGATGCAAAACAAACACAAATAAAGAGACAAGCCAGGAAAGAGATCTGAAGAGAAGCAAGTAATGAAAGGAACATTTTGGGCGCAATCTGTTATTTGTTATTATTATACTATGTCCATACAATTCTCCCTTATTCTCAGCACTGTACGTTTTAATTGTCCCCTGAAGAAACAGTTCTGTAGATACATCCACAGGGAGCAAAGGCTCTGTCAGTGACAACCAAATTAATTTCTCTGTTGGAAGCATGAATGTGACTTAAAACCCCAGAACAACGCAATTTTAGCAGTTTGAACCATCTTTCTTTAGAGTAACTATTGCCCTTTATACTTTGGAAGCTAAGAGCCCTGGTAGCACACCACCTATTTAGAACGACACCAGTAATAAGGAGTTAGTAGGTCTGACTGACACATTGCTTCAATTTTGTCCAATCAGTATCTTGATTAATGTTCATCGAGCAGATAATGAGGCCTTGCTGTAAGATGCATGCATAGAAGCCGGCCGCTTCCTGACGAAAAGCTACATCACAACTCTATGTCACTTAATAAGCTAATTTACACACCTTGGAGTCACTTCTGGGTGCAAGTTTCCAATGCACCTTGCCTCAAAGTCCAGCACAGCTGGGATCAACCCATCGCTCTTCAGTACAATACAAACCAGAGAACAAAACCAGAGCTCAAAGTGTGGGAGACAAGCAGTATTTTCTTTTGTATCTGTGACCATGGCAACAAAACCTATATGAGATTCTATATGCACCTGTGCCTAAAAACATCTGCGGAGAACACAGCAATGTCAAAACAGAATCTGCTGTACCTCATTCCTGCCGAAGGAAAGGAGTCCCTTCACATTTTCATGCTCCTCCCTCACAGTAACTATTCTTTTTTCTTTTCAAAAGAAACAGATGTTTTATATCTCCATATTATTCATATGCAGTAAGAGAGAGAAAGCATATAGATTTGTTGAGGGGGAAAAAAAACCCTCCACTGGCCTTTAAAATGTTAACCCGTTCCTCTCCTTGGTGCAACAGCCAATACCGCTGCACAACAGGAATGCTGCAGAATTCATCCAGAGCTTTGCACTGTGATCATGAACACTTTTCAGATACAGCTTTGGACTCCAGGACCAAGGCATTTATTATTTTTTTTTAGTATTTTGATTTATTGATCCACACTGATAACACTAGAATGACTTTAACTCCAGGGAGGCTGTGAGGCTGGGTTTTCACGCGTGACAACCTGCACAAGTACATACACACGTAAAATGTTTTCAATCATATTAGAGGAGTGTTTTTGAGGTGGCATAACCCAGCATTAAAATTAAGGAAATTGCTGCTTTAGGACTGCTTGTTCAAGTCATTGTATCCCATTGTGCAAGGGCATAACAAGGCAAGTTTTGCAGAGGGAAGGTCCACTGAGGGCTATTAGATGCAGTGATGTGGCTGCCACTTCCAGGTCAGTAAAGCCCTTAAACAGCAGATTACTGGGAGCGGGGAGAGGATGTCCAGAGGAATTATCTCTCAGTGTTTGCCCAGTTCTTATATTCTGGCCCTGCACATCTGCTCCTGGCCACTGCCAGAGGCAGGACACGATGGGCAGATGGTCTTAGGGCTGTTCCCCTACTCTGCTGTGACTCCCCATCACAGGCTGGGTGCAAGAGGTCTCGCTGCTGCTTTAGCTCATTTTGAGCTAGGAGCTTGGAAACCCCTGTGAAAAACATGTACATCCCCCCCATCCCCCATGTTATATGTAAATGTATGTTCAGCTGAAAATGTCCTCTGCCAACTCCCCCCTCCCACAACTGAATACAGAAGACCAGAAAGGAGGAAGAGGAGCCACCGCTACTTTTGCATCACTGCCCCATCACAAGGGGGCTCTTCTTAAACAAGGCAAACTTTTTCCAAGGCAACACTTTGTAAAACCCTTACCTTCTATGGAAAGGGCTTTAATTCCCATGCAATGGGCAAGAGGTGGCTGTGTCATCTTGAGAAGAGACACCATCCAAAATTGTAATGGGCTACACATGGCCAGTGTGTTACGTGTCACTTTCCTATGACCTCGAAAGCCCCAAGATGGGTAAATGCAGGAAGCACTAGCAAGACGTGTGAAGTACCCTTAGTGCAACCAGACACTGCCATCAGAGAAGAGCTGAAACTTTCTTTTCAGAGGAACATACCTACATCTATCTGTATATAGCATTCTTTCCCATACATGATCCTTTCCCACAAGTACCAGTGAGAAAACATGGCAAGGGAAACCTAGCTGTCTTGGGGTCTGCATGTATTGTCTTCTTAATTCCATATATTTCTTAATTATCAAAACTTTATATTTTGTACCGTATATATGTGACTAGTCACTTTCAATGGCATTTTAGATGGCATCACATTGATTCCCAACAGACTATACATTTAAACTGCACATTTTCCAAAAGCTCTATCTTACGCATGCTGCCTTGTGTTTATGCTTCTTTAAATTGTTATTCTCAAAAAATATAATCCCTCACAAAAATGAGGGGAAAAAAAATAATCCTTTATACACTCAGCTTTTGTTGAATTGCCCAGTGCAATTTGCGAAGTCAAAGAACGAGGTTTAGCTGTGCCCGCCACCTCTTCTTCTAAAACAGCTCTTATGTTTAAAACAATACCAGCAAGTTCAGGGCACTCAGTAAAGTCCCAATTTATGACAGAAGTTTCTGTTTAGTTGGCACAAACCTATTAACTCCGCTGAAAAGAGTGACAGTAATTGCAACTGGCTAAGGGTTGATAAGAAAACTCCGTCTACTAATTTGAAATAAAATTTACAGACTGGCGAAGCCATGTCAGACAAGAGAACCAAAGATAGCTGCACTCGGTGTTTTCTAATTCATGTTAAAAAAAAAAAAAAAGAAAGAAAGAGTTCATAATATTTGCACTATAATAGAAGGCATTTTCAAAGTGATAACTTTATAGCCCTTTGTATCTTATTCCATCGACGTCTACTCACAGAAAAATGAACTTTTTCACAGACCAAAATTGGCCCTTATTGCTCAGTTATAAAATAAACATAAATAAAGGACATCAGATTTGACCTAGTAACACTGGCATAGATATTGTGCTGCAGGCGCTGAAGCTGTGGTTCCTAAAATTATTGAGGTTTGTAATTGGAGTGAGTGCAGAATTTAACTATCCAAATGGAAGATAAAAATCTCTTACTTGGCCTTGCCAGCGTTCAACCAGCAGGAGAAGGTGCCAAGTGCCATCTTCCCACCCGCAGCGGGGCTGGCAGAGCACCACCCTCCAAATTAGCACCCCAACATGTTGGGCTGCACCGCCAAGGGTTTATGATGAGCCCTTTCATTATCCAGTCTGGAGTGTGAACAAGTGTTTGAATTATTCGTGCCATGTGGCTTCTTAAAAAAAAAAAAAAAAAAAAAAAAAAAAAAAACAAAAAAGAAAATCTTAAATCTACAAAAGCTGCAATTTACTTTAGGTAAAACTTTGTATCACATTTCTGGATTAGAACAGTTCTTCCTCAGCGTCACCACATTCACGCAATTTTCCCCCATCATCACCCAAGAAAACACCTTGTCCCTTTTCCCCGTGCTGACAGGTTGGCATCGCCTGCCCAACGTGGGCAGCTTGAGGTGTCATCAGCATCTTCTCTTCCAGCACAAAGACGTTGTGTGGGCAGGGAAGTCTCTGTGTGGTCTGCGGCTGAGGAGCCCCCTGGAGAGACTCTGTTTTATAGGATTGAATTACAGCATCTAACGCTATACTCTACAATGGGATTATCATTGTTCTTTTATCCGAGTTTCAAAGCAGCTCAGTAGAGTGACCTTTCCTCGAGTATTTTTTCTCTGATTCTTTCTGATCTGAAGTTTCTGTAGAGGGAGAACTAAAAGAGAAAGAAATACGCTTTCCTGTCCTTTTTGCACCGCAGGAACGTTGCAAGGTGTATCTGTTGTCTCAGGTTTTTGGAAGGTCTGAGATTTTTGCATTACCTAGGATCAAAATAATTGTATCAAAGATATGAAGCCTTGTGCTTCAGGCCAGAGGTCAGCTGCTAACTGATGAAATAAGGAAAAAAATACATTTCCCTGTGAGAAAATCATTCCCCAGTTGTCCGTGATGGGTTTCTTGCACCTTCCTAAGGAACGGCTGTCAGAAACAGAGGTTAACATAAGGGCATTTCCAGCCTGATCCAGTATGGCAATTCCTCTGTTTTGAAGGCAGGGTATTTTTTTTCTTTCAGTAGTCATGCTATTGTTATATAGATGTGGAAATATGAGGTTTGCTGGTATTTTCATATTTATATGTAGGTATTAAAAGAGAAAGTACTTCTGTTAGTGAATTTATTTTAAAATCCCTATGGACGGTGCTACATAATTATGTCACATAAGGGTACATTGTTAAATCCCAACTCACGCTCACATGCAAGTAACGTTGCTGGCTTACATTTGCATGAATAAGAAAATCTCTGTGCTAGCCGGTCCCTTGCTCAGGCAATAGAATAGAGAGATGTGGCACACATTTAATTCATCCCCTTTTAATTCCACGTCTCGTGACTCAGTTTCCCTGATTTTCATTTCACAACTTCTCACGCACGCTCACACGGTTCACATCCGCAGCTGCTACAGGCTGTGATGAAGTGCTTTTTCCCTGGGCACTGTCCTAGAGATCCAGCAGCATCTCCCACCTGTAGAGTGTTTGAATTCCCAGGTTTATTCAGCACTATGATTTCCAGTGAGATTTTATTCTTTCAAGGAAATCTCAAGTATCAGCGTGGTGGCACGGAGGGTTCCTTTAGACTTTAAATCTGAAAAAGCATCTTATTAATTCAACTCTTTATGGCCTATTATAATACACAAATGAATTGAACCTATAACGTACACGCTGTCAATGCTACGTGTATCTCTAGAAAGAGAGAAAGAACCTTAGAGATATAAACCTTTAAAAAATTAAGTATAAGCAGCAGCAGGAAAATAGAGGAAGTTTCTAATGTATATTTAAAATTCTAAGTGACATTCTGTGAATTCCATGTGAATTCTGTGAATTCTAAGTGACATTCACAGATCAACAGCAAAAGAATAGGAAAGACCTGTACCAAAACAGAGTAATCGCTCCCATTTGATAACCCTTTCCATAAGTACAACTCAGCTGACAGAGCAGGACTTATGGGTTTTGATTTGAATGCAACAGGTCATTTTGGTGAACACTCAAGGGGAAAAAAAAAATTAAAAAAAAAATATCAGGAGAAACCTGACATTGTCTCAGTCTGGCTATGAGGCATTTTTACAGTGCAGCGTTCAAGACACTGTAACTGAGGTTACGCACAAGTTATATGGTAATAAGGACAAGTCAGGGTGTATCTACTAAATGCTGTGAAAGTAGCCTGGTGTCACTGTGGATAAAATCGAATGGATGGAATCCAAAAGGCAAAGTGACCAAAACGAAAATGAACAAGACCTGAGAAATAAGCAAGTCTCGACTGGTTATATGAAGTGTTATCTAAGCAAAGAAGTCTATAGCAAACTGACGCAAGAATCCCAGGAAGCCTATCTCTTCCTGTGAAGGCAAAGGTTGCCTGGGAATACTTCTAGATGTTGCGGAACATCCTTCCTAGGTGCTGTCAGGCAACACTTGATAGAGAGTTTACAGGCCAATGCTCCAAGACTTCCAGAAAATGTGAACAGGTCACCTGGCATGTCCTCACGTGCATGCCTGGCCTCTTTGACAGCAAGCCCATGCACCTTAGCTGCATCCATAAGTCTGGGCAGGCGGTGGTGGTAGCTCAGTTCTGCTCCGTCACACAGATTGATGCTTGGCAAGACACGGGCTCAGGACAGCCAGGCAACAGTAGACAAAAGAAAACACCAGAATCCACCTTCACACCTCAAAGTCAGGGGCAAAATCCACACAGAGCCCAGATGAAAGCACAGGGGAGCCGCGTGAGCTCAGGGCACTGCCATGAGTCTGCGAGATGGTTGACTTCATGAGGACTTCATCCAGGACTTGCTCCTGCTCTGACTGCCCCAGCGCTCTCCCATCTGCCGGTAGGTGAGAGGGGGGAGATTGTCAACATTGAGGCTGCAGCTGCTACACCAGACGTCATCTGTTCTGGAAGAGGTGGTGGAAGACAGCAGAGCGGCTGTCTGTCTCTGGTGGAAAACACTCTGCCAGGAAACTCCTCTTCTCACTTCCTTCCCTCACCTCCAACATAGTAAAGAATCGAGCTTTGGATTTTCTTCACCACAAGAACCCAGCTAGCATTCATTGTCTTTCATGCAATCAGCAGTAGTGGCACATTTCAGTAATGAAACCTAATTCATTTTGCCAACCCAGTTAGAGAAACTCCACTGTCTGATGGAGTCAAGGACTCCAGGCATAATGCAGAAGAGGGGTTTTGGGGGGACACAAAGGACAGAGGAGACAGGAAAAGGGATAAATCAAGGCACTGCTAAACACGCAGCGCAGAGAAGAAGTAAAAAAAAAGTTTGAACACAACAAAAAACAACCTTCCAACCCATCCTAATGCAGGACCCTACAGGTGACCACAGTACAGGGTGCCTACGGCTCATATAAAACCTTCTGGACATTTCTAGGGACTACAGCTTACTTACATGAATATGAAAGACAGCCTCAGCTTATCCTTGACCAGGCACAATACTGAATTTTAATCACTCACTAAGAATTTGATAGCTTGCAGAGCGGAGGGGGTTTTGTAATAAGGTTTGATAAAACACCACCCTTGGGAGAGATTCTACATAAACACCTCAAAAGAGTTATGCAAGCCTAGTACACGGCTTTCATGACAACAAATCTATCCAGCATCAGGAGCACAACCCAGGACTTAAAAAGGTTGTATCTCTGCATAGCAATGATCTCTTCCTCAGAGCAATATTCATTCTCAACAAGGTATGCAAAGGGAAGCAGAGACGGCTCCTCCCTCTCCTAAATCTTGCCTGAAATTATTGTTTTCAGAAAGAGGACTAAACACAAGATTTTTGCCAGCAGTAGAAAACACATTGTTTGCACAATAATCACCTCCCCCAGATGACAGCTTGGTGTCATTTCATATTTTTATGATGCCATCTGACAGCCAGGGTTTCTAAGGAAACACCAGTATTGGGGGAGCTGGAGTGAATGGAAGAAAAGGACAGAGCCTAAAAATAAGAGTCACACGCCTCTTCCAGACGTTAAAGCCGCCTGACAAAAAATTGTAAACAGCTCCTCCTTGGAATGGTAACATTTCTAAGACACCCACAAGACTCCATCCAAGTGAAATAATTTTACAGTGAACAATATTTTGCTAAGAGAGAGAGTTGTATTTGTGAAATCACATTCTTTTAAAGGATGTTTGGAAAAATATGCTGACTGGATTATTTCTCAAATTACCCCAGAATAAATGGGAACATGATCATTTTGCACCACTGCAGGCCCCAATAGGACTCAAAGTTTTGTTGGGAGCATGAACAGAAGAGATTTCACCCATTTTGAGTATTGATGGCTTCCATGCTGGAAATGTAGGATTTTTAATATTTTTTTTTTTTTAATTAAACTGAAATGGGAGTGGGAAAAGAAAATACTATCCCTCCCCTTGAGCAATGACACGGCATGCTGAAATCAGACTTCCAAAGTGCTCCAAAATCACCTGCAAGAAATGTCCCCAAGGAAATGACACCACAACACACCAAAGCAAGCACTTTTTAGGTCAAACTGCAGTTGAGTTAGGAGGAAACAAAAAGATGCTAGGAATATTTTTAGACCATTCAAACCCTCTAATTTTTCAAAATGTCATTATTTGTCCAATTAGCCCAGAAAAAAAATACCTCCTCTTGGAGGGATATGCATCAGGGATATGGGCTCATCTGTGATGAAATTAGGGCTGTGCTCTAAAAAAGGCCTCTAGCCTGGCCCGTAACAGCACATAGCACAACGCTGAAGACAAATTTAATATAAAATAACTTTGACACAACGATCATTAGAAGCACTTAAGTGTTTCACCATCTCTCCCAATTATGTAGGCAACCACAACCAGCGCACAGTTAAGTGAACGATTTCACCGAATGCGACTACTGGGCTTTAGGCTACGTATAAAAATTCAGAGTTTTACTCCCAGACAGTCACTAATACACGCCAGGCACAGATCAGAAGGGAAATATTTGTGGAACTGAAGTTAGAACATTTCAGTCTGTTTGTAGAAACTGTAGCCAGACATTTGTTTGGGGTAAAACTTCGATGTTTTGTGCTGCTAGTGTTTAGACAGAGACCCAGAGGACGTCAGTTTAGCAGTATGTATAGACCCCTAGCACTGAATAACACGGTTTACCATCAGAACTCTCTCTGCTTCAGGCTTGAAATAGTTCCTATGCTATATATCTGAGAGAAACAAACAGCCTGTATATCATAGCTGTAAAATAGATATATACACATATTTAAATTGTTTCCACGCATCATTATTTAAAGGAGCCTTTAGTCATTAGTGTGTAAGTATGCAAATAAATTTGTAAATATATAGGAATCACCAAACGCTATTCTCAAAGGAGCCCTGGGACACAGCCCCAGCAGACAGGCAAAGCTGGGGTGCTCAGTCAGCTGGGAGAAGAGTCACCCCATCTTACCCAGAGCATCTCCCCAGCCCTGCCCGCTCCCGAAAGCGACTGCCTTGCTTTTCTTCAGCTGGTGGGGACAGAGAGATACAACCAAGCTTAAATCACCAAGGTTCGTTAACTACATTAAAGGATGGTTGGTGTGTCCTCTCGTTTGACAAAATCCAAGAGTCTCATACCCACTTGCTTTAGCAGCCGAGCAGCTCTGCCCTGCGCAGCTCCAGGGCTGGAGCGGTGGGAGTGCCCAGGGCTTTCCAGACTGCTTTAATCAGTGCCTTAGTCAGTCTCGTTCAATACACTAAAAGAGCATTCTGGCGTGTGGAAATTCATTTTTAAGCATTTCCATGGATCACATGCTATAAAAGAATTCATCTGGTGTCTGAGGTAGGTTAAAGCTTTTCAAATTCAAACAGAGGTTACCTTAGGTAGCATGCTGCAGGAGCCCTCCGCCCGTTCCTAACACCACCAGCTGGAGCCCAGGAGATGGGCTTCAATTAGCAGCACAGACACACCTGAAATACAAAGGAGAGAAAAAAAGGCACCCCCTCACTATTTCTCTCTCGTGTGACAGCCAGAACCACATAAATTTATTTCTGCTGTTCCTGAGTTTGGTCTTTTTCAAGTTTTATTCATGATGATAAAACAACAGGAGAAAAAAAAAAAAATACCGTTATGCCTGATTAAGCAAGTGGGCAGAACAAAAACCCCAGCCTAACTGCACTAACCTTTTAAAATGCTGTATTCTCATCGACTGGCCAGTCCCCTTCCTCGCAGGCTGCTGAGGCTGCGCAAGGGGAGAACAACAACTGCCGGTTAATCCAATTACAGAAGGCTCTGAAGGTGGAGGCGATGGAGTAGCTTGCCATTTGATATATGATTATGGGTGATTAAACTCTTCATTCATGTGACAAAATTTTAATAAGGACAGTAAATGACTCTGAGAACAGCGCGGAATATCTGCAATTGTTTAGGGATTCTTGGTGAATAAAAAGGAAATGAGAAAACATGAGAGGAAAAAAAAGGAAAATTTCCCATCATGTTATAAACCACTCAGTGGATTTACAAAGCTTTTTCATGACACTTCTTCCAGTGACGCTTTGGGAACTTTCTATAAACTATAATCAAGAGCTGGCACCGAAGGGCCAAGAACTGAAGCAAGGTCTTGAAAGACAAACTGCCCCACCACATTTGTGAAGCAGTGGCACAGGTGGAACCCTGAGCAGCTTTCTGCAAACCAGGGCTCTTGCTGGAAAGGAAACACTCAGTGCCAGGATGCTTATATTGGCCTGGGAGAAAATGCAGGTAACGAGGAGGAGTACATGAATAACTTCCACAGCAGTGAATTCTTTCATTTTGCTCTTGGTTCCAGTAGCACCATGAGATGTTCTTCAGCATCTCACGGTGCTACTTATTTATTTATTAATAATTAATAAGTAAATAAGTTATTTGTTAATTTGCTGAGCACCATGTTCCAGATACAAACCCCACACTGCCACAGGGAGGAGAGCGGCCAAGAGCACGTAACTCCATCCTTGGAGGTTATGTTAGGCTGTTGTTTCCCCTAGTATCGCAAGAGGGGACTTCAGATTCCTGAGACAACTTTACAGCTGAAGAGTATTTTATTTTTCTTTTTTTTGTTGTTCTCTGACGGGTGCAAAAACATGGACACTTCGGAGCATCAGAACCAACGGACATGATCGTAACCATCTTCCCAAGGACTTCCATGGTCACTTCCTGTTCTTTGAGATGCCTTTGTCCCCAGTAAATTAGTTGGGAACAAAACAAGTTAAAATTGTTTAAGAACTGGCCCTTGCAATTTGCAGCTTTGGCCTGTAGGAATGGATCTGGCCATGAGAAACGTGGGGGCCTGTGAACAGAAGGGACAGAGAGGAGCCTCAGGTATGCGAGCGATTTCCAAAGCACAACAGGGATCCTGGTGATGAGTTACAACTCAAATTTTATACTGCAAGTGACGAAGAAAAAGGTGTAATCTATCAAGGGTAATATTTTTGTATTTTATTTGAGGAATGAAAATCCCATTTTCAAAACGGCCTAAGGATCAGAAGCTTAAAAGGCATTTTGGTACCTAAACAGGATGATAGTTGATTGGAAGATTGGAAAAAGCCAAAAGATGGGGAAAGATGGGGACCAACACAGAAGATGGCTGTTGAGCAGAATACTTATAGTCGTAACCCTATACTGCAGAAAAAGGGACAAGTCAAGTCACAGGCAACATATATCCCTGATGACATTCCAGGTCTAGAAGGTAAAGCTTGGAAAACAACAGGGGTTGCCCTAAGTTGCCCAGGCACCTTGAGAAGCCCGCATAAGCTCAGCTCTATTTCCCTGAATGCCTAAAGGCACTGGGAAACATGGCCTGAGGGAACAAGCCCAGGGGGTTTCTAAGGACTTATGGCCCTCAGCGTGTTCAAAGGTAGCTTTCCACAAAGGGACTTTGCTTCTTGAGTCATTACAGCAATATACAAATATAAGCCTCAGATTAATTGTATTGTATGAACTCTGAATCTCTTCTGAATCACGCTTGCGAATGAGTTAGCTTACCAGAGGCAGCAGGACAGCTGTGAATAAGAATACTTGTTAGGTCAGATGTTCGTGGATTTTGAACTCTTAATTAGGATCCACCATCCCTTTAAGAGTAAAACACAGAAGAGCAATGTATATGAAATCTTGTTCAATTTCTAAATGACTGAATTTTCATAATTGATGTACACGTCTCACTTTAAACTCTAGAAAAATATGAAATATCTTCAGAATATTAATTGGGAAATGTTAGAACTAGAGTATACGTGATCTTCTCCCTTCTCATTTTCCTAGAAAATGTTTGCGTATTTCCCAGTTTCTAAAATCCCTTCTATGTTTCTTCACACAAAATAAGGAGTATGACTCCTGTTATCTTTTAGTACATTTCCCAGTGCAACAGTTTCAGCTTCAGTGTCCCAGCTAGCTGTCCACAGTGACTGCAAATTCATTTATTCCTTGTAATGGTCAAACTTTGTCATCAAAATGCTAGGAAACGCTTTAATTCGAACTTTGCATGTCCTTTAACTTTCTTTTCTCTCTTTTGCTGCTTTAACAACTGTTAAAATGTTAAAGGCAATCTTTCGTTTATTTATGAATCAGTCAAAATCAAGGCATTAGATTAGAAGAAACCTGTATGCTTTACTGAAGTAGAAAATATGCAAGACAATATTTTTACTTGAGTTTTTCAGCCCAGATTGAAGACTAACAATAAGGTGGCAACAGTAAAAAATCTAAGTAAAAAAAATTAAACCAAAGGAGAATAAAATATAGCATCGTCTCAGATGAGTATTACAACGGTAGTGAACACCACACATTTATCCACGTGCATGTTCGTCACTGCACACGTTCAACTTCACACAGCTAGAACATAGGGTTCGCAAAGTCATTCTTAGTTTAGGTGTGAAATAGCCTCATTCAAACATGAGCACAGAGGTTTTCTTAGCTCCAGTTTCAGATATCTGTATGTTACATCACCACATCACTACTTTAAGATCTGCAGACTCCTCCAGGCCATCACTAATAAAAACTTGAGTTAAAAGCACGGTCCAACAAAAGTCAGCCAGGGATTTTAAACAGCCCAAAATGTCAGTGTCTATGTCTTTTCACAGACTAATGTGTTCTGCTCGTGCGTTTTTCCATATTGAATATGGGGGGGGGGGTGTGTGTACATATGCAAGTGTGCATGTGTACATGTGTGTGAAACAAATGCATTCGGCAGCCATATGGGCTGTAGACTGCAAAATTAAGAGGGACAGATATTGATGTCCTGTACAGGCTAAACAAAATTTGCCTTTTTAACTGTAAAATGTTGCTAACCATTTGTCCGTGTTTTATGTAACACACTAACTTGTCTTTCAGTTTTTTGTATTCCCAGTTCTCATCATTTATATATATTTAATGTTCCACTCGCAACTTGTGGCTTCGCTTCTTGTACTGAAAAGCATATTCAGCAATAACTGTTTTTCTTGAAGCTGTCATTATTTACTGTAATTTAAGATCATTAATCAACTTTTCCCCTTCTGTATTGACTTTTAGACCTCAAGTCCAAATCTGTCATTCCCCTACCTCATATTGGTGACAGTATCTCTTTTTATTGTTTGGTTGTGGTTGTCATGCTCCTGTCATGTAAAACCTGGTTCTTCACTGAGATTTTAGGCATCAGCTTAACAAGGAAACGTTGTTTTCCCTCCAAAACGAGTGTCTGCAAACCCACTGCAAAACTGGGCGCATCCTCAAATCTGTGGCCAACTGCTGCAATATGCATCAAGGATCCAAATTTTACTAGTGGAGCGTTATACTAAAATACTCTGGGGGGGTGTGTGGGGGTTGGGGTCAGAGGTTACTTTGGGGCATTTTTTTGGACCCTTAGGATCTCAGTAGCTACTTTTCAGCATCCAACTATGAAAATTTTGGCCCGTGCATACTGTGTGCGACTCGTTCTGGTCCTGGTGTTACTTGGAGCTGGGGTGAAGGGTGAATGCCCTGTCGAGAACAGCCTGTTCTCTCCAAAGAGAAAAAACAACCACAACCTTGCTCTTGTGAAGTATGCTTATGAGTCCCAGTGAGAAGTCACTCTAGCAGAAGGGAGTTATCAGGGGGATTTATTCATATTCAGGAGCATGGAAATCTAAATTGCTCCCATCTCCTCCCTGAGCTCATGGCAGGGTTGTAACAGCTGGCCCTTCAGCAAAGTACTGGTAACACATCAATGGAAATAAGATCCTCACAGTCAAGGATTGACTGTAATCCGAGTTTAAAACACCAAGTTCAAATTTTCCAGACAATTTTACACTTCGATAGCTTACCGCTTACAATTATCTCTAAATGCGAATGCAAAGAAGAAATAAAAGATATTTGAACACATGCATATCTTTATCCACAGTATCAGTGTTCTTTCTGTTACAGTCTATATTGGTTATTAGCTGATGGAATATGATGTGTCAGCCTATGTATAAACCAAATCTACAGTTTCTTTTCAAGAAATATATCACAGGATAAAAGAATTTCCTTACTACCGCAGGCTCACGGCCACCTCACTCTATTCCTGCCAGTGGGCAGCAACAAATCCATCATAGAATATTATAAGAAACCCTGTCATAGTCAAATGCAATCAAAAGAATGACTTAGGGGTTTTTTTTTTTTCCTCCCCCAGAGGAAATTAGCCTCTAACCAAATGCTAGAGGGTGAAATATGCCTTGAAGAATGCTGATGCATATTTCTTCAGAAGAGTCAAGGACGGATCCGGATCCAGGCACCCAGCTACCACTTTCTGCCCCAGTTAAACTTTGGGCCTTGATACACGTGAATTTACAGCAATGACTTCCACTATTATTGTATTTTATTATTTTTTTTTCATACATAGGTATTTCTCCTGTAGTAAATTGTGTGCCTGGCAACTTATTGTTCTAATTGTATCATTAAAACAGCAAATACCAGCAGCTAGTTTACTCTAAGTACATCACTAACTACTTACTGTAAAATGTAACTTAAGCGTATCTCCTTTGATTTGTTTTGTCTCGAGCATCTTACCTAGATCTTTTGACTCTCAGCTCTTACAGCAGTCTTCCAAGAAATCCAGTGCTTTGCATTGCCTGCCTCGGTATTTCTGAAATACCTCCATAATTTTTCTATATTTTCTCTTTCTGACAGACTGATTAGCAATTAACAGAATATTCTGGTTGAGCATCTAGCTTTCATCAGCAGAATAACATCTATTTCCCGATCTGTATTGTACTGCTTATACTTTGTGCACACTAGGACTTTGATTACTAGTTTGAAAACTGATGCATATTAAATGAAAATCTTGTATTGATGCCCAAAATTATGCATAGCTGTATTTGTCAGCAATAGATGTATCTGCCCCTGCACTACCGTTTTGCCTTTTTAAGTTCCTCTAATATTGTCTAGCTTTACCAAATATTAAGAGATTGGTATCCTACAAGCGTTATGGTCCCACTATTCATGCCGGAACCTCATCGTTGCCTCTTGTCACGAGGATCATTTTTTCCTTTCTTTTACATGGTGTCTCTTAGCCAGTGAAACTTTACCTTGCATCTCGGTGGCCTCTGTAATGTCATCTTCTGAAGAACTTCTAACAATGTCTTTCTCTGAAGCCCAACAAAATCATTGTTAATCTCCTTGTCAATACTCCAAGTGCGAGCTGTTGGAGTAGAAAACCCTCACCAGGAGAATCTTCAGGAGGCACTTACGGAAGATTTTAATAATGTACATCCATTTGCAAATCTCTTACTAAAATCAACATCATTGCACAAGTAGGCAACATCAGGATCAGATTCCGTATCAGTAAAAACACTGACAGATAACACTAATGTGTTGATTTTCTAGCCAACAAAAATATGACTATAAAGTTTCTGAAGACCTAACTGCAGAAGCCATCTCAACTGTTACATCAGATAAGATTTTGATTTGTTTATTTTTATTTCACATACTCTCTCTGCTTCTGTGGTCATGGGCTGAAGTATTTAATGCATATCAGGTACTTACGTTACATAGAGCAGGCTGGTAGCAAAACTGGTATACATATGCTATTACCAGCTTTAATAGAATATCAATCACTACTTTTGCTTTAATTTACTACTTTAGTTTTACTGCCGGAACCATCTATAGAAATATCTGTTCTTCTCAGGAAAAGTGATTAAAAGGCTTACTTACATTATAACTTAATACATCTGACTTTACTAAGCAAACCGCTCTCGATATAGATCCACTCCAAAATGTGAAGAGCCAAAGCGGTACTTCTCTTGTTTTATTTCCTTCTGAAAAATACCAAATAACCAGAAAGATGTTCTGGATTAATTCTGTTTTTTTCTTATTTAGTTGTTGTCATTGTTTCAGAGATATAGGTCTCAGAAGCACTTCAGGATAGATTATATTTCATATATATGATTTTCATGAATAAGGACTTTTTTCCCCGAGTTAGGGACATGGCCTAACCTAAGGGCACGCGCTCAGTTTTGATTCATTCAGTAGCGCATCTATGGCAGTAATACTATAGCAGCATTCAAACATCTAAGTGTTCCAGCGTAGAGGTGTTTATTAGGGACTTCATAGACCATCCTCCAAATCAGACACCTTAACAAAAATTTCCAAACTGTCAGAAATCATAAACTTCCAGGGTTTCTTACTGAAATACCTTAAGAGCTAAAGGTGAGTCTACCTCTCCTTCCCTAGATCATTTCAGTAAATTAGGATTGAGTTATACAACCTAATGAGGAAAATTAATTTCCGAAAATTACCTTCCGTGAATGAAACCAGGCATAAGGTATATAATCAGCTGGCTTTTTTTTCAGAGGAAAGACAATCACAGTGAACGGAACAAACTGGGATGTCTTAGGTGGAAAAGCGCTTTATTTTCTTTCCCAAATAATTTTACATAATAATTCTATTTTTACCCTCCCATTGCCTTCTATCCAATCTCTCTTCATTTTGAAAAGATACAATGATTGCACGGATGAAGATTTTAGCTCCTTAGCTACTGATTCCATAATAAGTAATAACATGTATAAAGATTACCTATATAGGATTTCTTTCAGGATCTTTGAACCATCTCAGAAATACTTCTTCAGGCAGGAGCTTTCGATATATATAACTCAAATGGGATACATTTTGCTCCTCCTGTATTATTAGCAACTCTTCAAAAAGTACAAGTTTCTCATTTTATTCTAGAAAGCACCTCCAAATCGAGGATTAAGGCATTAATATTAATAGCCAGAATATGACCCTATCGCATTAAATTCCTGAAGCATCTTTCCACAAATTCATGAAAAGAGCTTTTATTGTTTTGGAGATAAAAGAGCCAGTCTAAAAAAAAAAAAAAAA
>VYZM01021708.1:467922-479821 GCA_013398915.1 Dromas ardeola
AAAAAAAAAAAAAAATTACCAACCAGAAAACCCAAACCCTCAAAACCAAAATAAACCAACCCTAAAACCCAGCTGAATGTCTTCATCACTGGCCAGCTCTGTCTTCTCCTGACAAAGAACGGGGAGTGCTGCAGGACAGGAGACCTCCCTGCCCGCCTTCAGCATCCCTTCGTCGGGATGGATCTGTCGGCTCCTGCGGGCTCACCGTGGCAGCGCTCACAGCACACCCCGCACCCGGCTGCGGGACCCCCCTGCGCTGCCCTCTGCGCCGTGGGGTGTCTCGGGCTTCCCAGATCCTTCACAAGAGTCCCAGGGTTGAGATCATGATGGGCTGCACCTTCAGACGAGCGAAAGGTCTCTGTAGTTTTGCTTTTACACACCGTGGGATGTTGAACCGCGTGCTCCCGGTCCACCTCACCCTCCCAGGCAAAGCAGGAGTCCCAGATCCTTCCCACAGCGCAGGGGGGAGGTATCAGCTGGGGGGTGCCTGGGAGCTCCGATGAGGGAAACGGCTATAGAAATGCTAAAAAATATTAATGTTTGCACCGGCTGACACAAAGCTCCAGCGCAGCCAGGGAAGGGGAACGGTGCACGCTGTCCTCCCCGTTCCTGCAGCAGGATTTCATCGCGCTCCTGAAACGTCACGGCAGTTGCGGTAGCACATTGCATTAGTTTTCCCAGTTAATGAAAGACCTAAGGCAATCTAATTCAAGCTTTTTTTTTTCCTGGGGAAGCATGCCAGCTATATTCCCAGGCCAATTATTGCTTTCACAAAGTGCTCTAAATCTGTCAACAAGCAAAAGTGTGAACTACGGTATAAAACCACAGTTAAGAAGGTGACCCAGTTGTCATAAGAAGAGTGTTTCTTCTTGCAGTGGGAGCAGCGAAAGTTGGCTGCCTAACAGCCAGCCAGCCCGCAGCGCCAGTGCGTGATTAAGTGATACACTTATATACCATTACCACGTGCCAAAAAGTTTTTACTCTTTTTTTTTTTTTTTTTTTTAAAGCTATACGGTTTGGTGGTAAATAAATGCTTATTCTCCTACACATCAATATGATAAACACTTTGCAAGCTATTGTGGGAACACCCAGGAAGGTTCAAATAACTTGTCTGTCTTACTGCTGGGAGTATGACCAACGGTAGATAACACATTTTTATCTGCAGAAGTAACAACATCTGAATGTACACGGATGTATTTTTCAGGGCCAGGCTGGATGGGGCTTTGAGCAACCTGGTCTGGTGGGAGGTGTCCCTGCCCAGGGCAGGGGTTGGAACTAGATGGTCTTCAAGTTCCCTTCCTACTCTAATGATTCTGTGATTCTAGGAAAATAAAATAAATTCCTGAAATAAAAGAGTTGCAATCAATTTCCCTAATAAACCGATACCTGTATCTTCCCCAAATATTCAACATTATTGCTGGGTCGACAGTCTTCACGAAAAGAAGCGAGAAAGCTTCTTTGCAATGTTTATTTTGATTCTGTGTCATACAGGCCAGCATTTGAGAAATCACCCTCTTGTTTTATCTAGAACACATGAAAGCTTCTTGCCTCATACTAGGTAAATTTCTTTTCTTCAAACGTACGTGCAGTAATTAAATGGAGTGTAATGTTGCTTCAGTCCCCTTGAGGGCTGCTGGCGTATGCTCAACAAGCGCAAGTGCTTTGGCCGCACTGAGTTCCTCCCAGAGGGACCGATTTGCATCTGAAGCCCCTGAGGTTTAACTCTTCTACAAAAATAGCCATGACCTGCAAAGGCCAAAAGCTATTCCAGATTGTCAATATTCCCCAAGCTTTGGCTCCAGCCTGAATCTCAGGGCTGGCTGCCGACCCACCGCAGCTGTAGCTCTGTAATTGTGAAAGTTATCCTGAGGACTCTCCAAGCAAAGCAGAACCGTCGCGCAAAGCCCCAGCAAGCACACTGTATTTCATGGGGTGCAATTTCGTAGGATGTTATATGGGAAAAGGAGACAAGATTTTATAATCATATGAACTAAAACTACAGGATTGATGGTGACTGTCAACCTAATTATGAGAATGAATCATGTCTGGCTCTACAGTTATTAGTCAAAGCAATTCATTATTTGCTTAAAAATAACATTAAAATTTAACCAATAAACCCACTTATTGATGGCTGGCCTTACTTCCCCTCCCCCCACCCCACCCCGTCCCCCCGTAGTCTAAATGTCATCCCTGTTAAAAAAAAGTAGAAGAAAAAAAAGTCAGAAAATTATCTTGGTCATAATAAACCATCTTTCATTACTTAAACAAATAGAGAAGTGAAGCATTATCTGATACAGATTTAGGTACATCATTTATGAAATGAAATGCAATTAAAGACTATGGCTTTTTTGCAAGGGCCCTGAGGGACTCACAATTAAATCAGACATTATTTTTTTACTAAAAACTTGGCCTTATTTAAAGGTAAAAAGAGATCTGAAGCCATGAAGTCTCCCCAGAAAGAGATGCCTTGGTTGTGGTTTTTTTCCCCCTGTGGATTCTGCCTTTGTTGTTTGGTAATTTCTGTCTTTCCTGAAGAGGTAAGCACCAAACTGAGCAGGCTTCCAGGGCATCTGGCGTGGGATGCAGGAAGGTCACCCCAGTGGGCATCCCACCTACACACCTGATCCCCTCCACACTTTGCACTTACAGCTGTGGTCTCACCTTGGCTTCTTCTCAGCAAACCCACGTGGAGCTGTGGAGAAAACGACATCTGGATTTGGAGTAGGGCAGAAAAAATAACAGAAGGGGAGATAAAGAAAGCAAATTGAAAGCAATCAGAAATTTTACCTTTCCTGACAAACCAGGTCCCCTGAGATTTGCCACGCAGTATTGATGATAGCAGTGTCTGCTGCTACGGAAACACAGGTTCAGAAAGACATATGGATGTTTTTTCCCCAGTTAAACTGGGAAAATAGACCAAAAGAGAAGCAAAAGAAGGAAAAAATGCAGGCAGATGCATGGACACCAACAACTCAAGTTGAGTCCTGTTGCTGGGTTAGAGCTCAGTGTAGCTGGATAGATTCTGATTCGGTTGTCAGTTGTCTGTATGATGCCTTTACTTCGAAAGGAGCAGAGCTATTCAATTGCTCATCAGACAATAAATAAGCCTTGCCTCCAAATGAGTTAAATGTCTTGAAAACCGAGCTCTTCGGATTTTATTAGTGACTGAATAGCTCTAGGTGTTTCTAAGCAAAAATCAATAGAGAGATTAGCTGCTGTTGCAGCTGCCAAGAGATTATGGAGATGATGTCCATCGAACAAATAGCCGATGTACTCAGAGACTGAACACTGCCCTTTGGGTCAGGGACCAGGTGTGCAGGAGACCATTCCCCCCTTTCTCTCCTCTGCAGCGGCGCAGTGAGGACCATCGATCACCGGCGCTCTGCAGCGCACAGAGCATCATCCGACACAGCCACATCTATGATTAGCGACTGCCATGCCCAGGCATGGCTCACGCCATGGGGTATTCAGGCAGCATTTCATCAGGTCAACAGCTTACCTCCGTGAGTTTCATCAGCCAGGATTTCATCGCTGGAGCCACTGTTTCTGCTGGGGCTGCATCTAGGTTCTCCACAGCCAAGCGGCTCCGATGCAAAGACACTGGGCAGCTCTTCCCACCACGCTCGCGGGGCACCTGATGCAGAGCCAGCACCTTAGTAAATGTTTGATTTTTATCCAGGACTAAGACTCTTCCTCCAACAGTCCAAAGGTGGTCTCCTCGTGGATGAAACAGGGCTGTCCCCTCTGGGCACAGGAGAAATTCATAAGTCTAAAGCCACAAGCTTTAACATTTGTCCTCACAAACGTAGATCTCTTTTCCAGGCTCCACTCTCCAGCGGGTTTAAACCTGATGAATTTCCTATGCATTGCTAAGAATAAAATTCCGTGAAAAAATTAGTTGAGGAATACATTTGATGAGACTGCGTTTTTACAATTGTTACACCTTTGGGTATGAGGAGACCGGCAGTCTCTGCACCGCAGTACCCCTAAGGGGATTTCTGTATACTTCCATTGCAAATACTTGTACAAGTTACGCATGAAATATTTCCATGGATGGGAGAAGTTACAGCCTGCCACTCAATTTGATTTAAGTACTGATATTTTTCTTTCACTCATGTGTCAGTCAACGGCCCATGTTAGGAAGTAAAATTCACCGTACATTTTCAAACTATGTTACAGGTTTTTAATATATCTTTAAGCATTTTACAAGAAGTCTCTTATTTTCAGATGAAACTGAATTTTTGAATATTTTTAACAATCTCGTTAATGGCTTGTCAGGTATCTGTGTTTCCACAAGTAGTTTTACACATCTCTAATCATATCATTTCAGACATTTCCCTTTTATATTGTTTTGTGAAGGCTAATGAGGCTTCACCTCTAAGCAGAAATGATCTGATTGTAAAGAAACTGAGAATCGGTTGTGCTGACAAATTTGAATGCAACAGCAAGACACTGAAAATAATTACTTGCAAATGTGTCTGAACTGGTGGAATTAAATTTGAAAACAGGCTCACAACAATACAAGAAAGGAGTATTACCCTCCAAAGTTAAAGCTTCTGTGCTGGCTTTTCCCCCCCTCTTTCAGATACCCCTCTGCTGTATCACTGTTGTCTCAGACCTTGATCTCTCCAGGGAAGAGGCAAAAGGGTCAAGCAGCCTTTCACAGTGAGATCACCACCTCTTCTCCATCAGGTCCATTGTGTCTGCAAGTCTGATGGCTCGTTAGGGGCATAAACTAGATTAATTGGTGATGTCAGTCTGGCGGCTGGTGGACAAGGGGCCATACGACAACTGACAGCCTCAGCAAGGACGGCAAGAAGTCAGGAGGACTGAAATATTTTCTTGCTTTCAAAAGATGCACTGAAATAATGAAAAGCAAGCTTGAGATACAATCAAAACAATAATGCTGGGGTTTTCTTTGCTGTTTGACCATCCTTCTAACTACAAGTAGAACAAAACTGGTATGTTTTTAAGTTAAATTAAATACCGAAGCTGAATTTAAGATTAAACTAAATAATAAACCTAAACTAAAAAAGAGATAAAATGAAATGTCCACTCTTCGATGTTAATAAAAATAACACCTGATGCAGGATGGCTCCTGTGTGGGGCACCTAAAAGTGAGTCTGAGCACAGATCATCCACAGAAAAGTAGATATAATTTACCACTAACTTATTCAATGTGATTAAATTAATAAAGTATTCATAAAGTTCATAAAGTAACAGTTATACCTCTGGGAACAGAAAACACAATTTTAAAGCTGATTCTATGCGAAAATAAATCTTTAAAACTTAATATAAATATCAATTTAATACAAATAAGAAAGGTGTCAGTCTGTTCTCTCATCTCTCCCAACATGTAGGCACATTTAAAATAAAACATACTAAATTCACTGGTCATTTATTTATACTCATAAACCATTCTTCTGCTTGTTTAATGTAACAGAACTGGACCTTTATTTTATCTTTACCAGGAACTACTTCAAGACAGGCAATTTCTAAGAATATTTCAAAAAATACTTTGAATTAGATAAGAAGAAAATTAATAGAGCTGCCAAACTTCTTGTCCTTGGTGAAATCCATTTGATTTTATAGCTACCATTAACATTACTGTTAAAAATCCTTGGTAAAGTTAAGATTTCAAGTGAAACTCCTCAGATAGCACACCCATAACTATGCGAGGCATCTGGACAGGTATCGTAGTCCAGTCGAGGAGGGCATTGACTCTATATACAAATATCTTGCACAAGTCTGAAAAGTTACAATGCATTTACTTTTACTTCACCAAAATCCTCTTGTTCCGTCTGTGATTGGACTATAATTTAATGACTGGGATTTGAAGCTACATTTGAAAAAGCCTGTCTTCCTTCTCTTACCTCTTCTTGCAATGGTGGACTCTGTATTCACATGCACAAAAATGGAGCTGCCTCTTCTGTGGGCACTCACAGCTTCCCTGCTTTTATCAGAGATCCTGGATGTGAAATCTTTTGACAAGAATCCACTGCTGTGGAGTGTATATAAAACGAAGTGTCTGGCTCCACAGTAATATTTTAAGAAAGCGTTTCTGTTCCCCAGTCCGTTCACCCTCTAGGGAATCTGTGAACTCCACAAATTAACCCTACAAAGCCACGTGCCATATCAGGGCTTCGCTTTGTTTTCAGCATTTAAAACAATGTCCTAAGGTTTTGTTTGATGGATTCAGACTTCTAAGGGAAGAAGCTCTCCTCCAGTGTCCCACCTGCTCCTCTTTTCACCAGACTCCAGACTCCTGCAGACATCAAAGGCAAGGCAGTTTTGCGCAGAAGTGAGGTCTTGTCCCGGGGCTAAATGGAGTTAACTAACTCCTCTGTGCGCTAATCCTCTCCAAGAGTTTCCGTCCACTCTGTAGATAACAGACATTTAAAAAATAAGAAATAACAAGAAGGAGAACAAACATTCACCACTGTACTTCGCTACCTTCTCCAAAATATTATGGTGGCCAATACGTAGACCTGCCATTTCTAGACCCATATGGAAGTTCACAAACTCAGCCCTTAAAATCTCAGGTCAAAACTGTCTAAGGGAGACGAGAGCACTTCGTGTGGTAGAAAGACCAGGTTTCAACAATCTACAAACTTTAAGTGATACCAGTGATCTGATCCTGCCTAAGACCAGCTTGTCCTTCCCTGGTGCCCCAGCCCAGCAGAGCAGACGGTGGGGCGGTGCTGTCCCTCTGGCGCTATGAGGCTGATGTCCACAGTGAGCACAGAGATGGCCAAGCAGCAGGTCACCACGGGGTGGATCACGTTTGTGGCTCCAGAGCTGTTGGACTGCATTGCTCATGCAGAGCCAGCCCCGAAACCACAGTGTGACACTGCATGCCTGATGTGGCTCCATCCCTGGTGGCTGCGGAGCTGTTTTCTGCTGTACAAGGCCCTTCCTCTGCTGCAGTAACCTACTTTCATATTCTGGTTTGATAAAGTTTAAGAAAAAAAAATAATCCAGACAAAACCCCCAAGCCCCTCAACAACAAAAACACAAACAAAGAGACAAGTGACTACTTTTTAACTTGTGCTTTAACGTTCTTAAGCTGTTGCGGAAAATAAATAAGACTCAAATCCTGTAATTCATTCTTATATACCTGAGGCAATACAATATGCATTTTTGTACGTTGGATTTTTGCTTCAAATAGCTTTGTAATAGTCTTATCCAAAAGATGAACTGCAAATGCTTTTCTTTCTTTCTTTTTTATTTTTTTTTGGCATAAGATACTTTCCTCTATTGTAAAAAAAGATTTAAGTAACAAAGATTTTGTTTTAAGATCTCCAGCAAATGGGACTTATATTTGAATATTTACATTTGAATATTAGGGACTTCAAATAATCTATGTGTGAAAGACAAATAAATTAAGTCTTCAGAACAGTGAGAATATAGTTTGAATCATGTCTTCTGAGAGAAAAAGCATAAATTCTAAAACGTAGGTTGTTTGTTCCGTTCTTCAAAATGTCATCACAGTTGCAGAGTGAGAAGATGTAACGGTCTAACAAGTACTGGGGCATTTGAAGAAAAAGTTGAAAATACGTAAAGTACCAGATAAACTAAATGCTTATGGCACAGCATACTCTGGAGAAGAAAGGAGGATATAATCACCTGGATAAGTCCCCTGATCACAGGACATGCCCATACCACGCAAATGAGGCGTCTACACCAGCAGAGACCTGAGTCAGCAAGCCCAGTGGGTGTATAGCATGCGGTATTTTGATTGTACTGCCCTTGGTACGTAGCCCCGAACTAGTAACAAACCATGGACCAAAAGAACGGTTCATTCTTTGAATTCAAAACAATCCCGGCTATCCAACAGGTTGGCTCAACTAACTAGTTACGAATACTGCTCTATCATGGGTCTAATTCCCGCGTCCCAGAGATCAGCAATGTGGAACTTCACCAGTTTGAGTGGCTTTGCAGCAAGGTAAGAGAAAAATCTAGCCCGCAGAGCAATGCGGTGGGAGCATTTTTGATGACAGGACATCTGGATCATCTTTGCAGAATAGCATTTCATACTCTCCTACTGCTGACCAGATCAACAGAGGTGCTTTTTTGAATGTAAATGATACAGAATTTACTTCCATTCTTCAGTATCACTTATGTGGTTTATCAGGTTATTGGCGGGTTAGTATTTTATGTTAGTTCTTATTGCATCACCAGAGTACCCAATTATATGAAATGACTCTATTGATAACTATGCCATTCCTCCACAAGAAGTCTCCGTTTTACAGGCTGGAAATGGGGATATAGAAATGCTGAAGTCTTATTCAGAGTGCAGATCTCTGTCTGTGCAGCTATACCAGCACAGTCTTCCTAGTGTAGCTGCAAAATAATGATACCAATAGTTATCCTAGTAATCATTAATTATTTTGGTCAGGGAAGTCACCTATTCTGTCAAAAGGTGCACCAGAATGCCTCAGTGTTCGACCATCGTGGCTATGTCCTAAAAATCATTGTGTCTCTTGAGATGCCTGGCAAAATTTCTTGTGGTGAGAATAAGCCTGAGACATACAAGACTGCAGTGAACCCAAGATCAGGGTTCAAAATTAGGTATCTTATATCCCAGTGCACGTAAAGAAAACTCTGCATGAGTTTATTCCTAAGGAAAGATTTTAGGAAATTCAGGACAAAGAAAGTATGCAAAAATCCAAATATTTCTAATACTCTCAGTCATTATAGGAGAAGCAGATGTAAAAACTTGACAAATCCTACCTCAGAGGAATCCATCATGTTCCAGGAAAATTTTTTTGACATTATTCTGTGGAAAAAAAAAAAAAGGACATTTACAAAGGGATTGATGGGAATTAGAATAGAAACCCAAAAAACAAATAGGATTTGATGATGAAGCTCCTACACATAACTTACAAAATGGTCTCCCAGTTTAAGTCTATTAGAATGCACTATATAAGGGCATGTGACAGATCATCTATAATCTGTATAAATACAATGCCTGGAGCTCTGTTCACGGAGTAGGAATACAAGGAATTAGATCTTTTACAAGGGAAGGTCCCCAGCCCAGAAATTTGCTGCCAAAATAGAAGACAAAAGACAAGACAGGAATACACCAAAACAAGGAAATAAAGGTCAGAAAGATACGCAAGTCAAAGTGCATCAATGCCCTGGATCCTCTTTTACATATAAATATTATAGTAAAAGAAGTTTTTAATAAAGAGTTTGCGGAGAAGATAAAGAAGGAGATTTGCACGTGACTAAAGAACTGCACAACTGATTTCATGACGGAATATCTATCTGCTGTACATTGGATCTGTCATCCCGGTGTGATCATGGCAGGAGTCAGACTTGGAAAGTGGAATGAGAAATAAAAGGATGTATAAGCTCTATAAGCTACTAATAGCACTAGAAATGAAGAAAGCTATTTCTGAAGCAATTTAAAATAGAAACCCAAGCTATAAAATCATAGAAATAAGTTACATGTTCCAAGAAATGGACTAGGAAAGTCATTATGAGCAGGTTTTTTTTCGTGGGTAAGATAGCGCTAGTCGAGGTTGGAGAAAAACAAGTGATTGGGACAGAAGATGTGATGTGGACAAGACTTAAGTGTGGAGATGTGTATTAAAAACTTAGTATGGAAACTACGCAAGCGAAGCCTGAATATTAGATAACTTTTGATGAATGTCTCTTTTTTACTGTGCTTCCATCTTTGCATTTAGTTTCTGAATTAAAATTTTCTGATAATGGATTCTGCCATTCACCAGCACGGAAATTTTGCTGAACTTTACCTTCCAAGAAATATCTTCAACTTGAATGTGTCCCAACACCCTCCTAATGCGTTTCCACTGTTCCCTGAAAGCACTGCGAATTGTTCCATTGATTTCAATAGTCTTTAGATCAGACCCATGGGACTGCAAGATAAATGTATTACATACTGCAGGATGAATGGTTAAAAAGAGAGTGCAGTAAGATTAACGCATTTGTAACTATTGTTTCCACAGCGCCAATAAAGAATAAGTAGGATAACGGATCACTACTCGAGATAATGTATCCTCAAAATATATCACTTGAAAAGGGATACATTGTTCTTAATTACATGAATATTTTTTCCATTCATATGACACTTATCAAAAAAGCGCATACATGCTCTGAAGGCCCCAGAAAGAGACATTTCCTGATGCCCTGAACAGCTGTTCTTAACATGAACTTCACAAAATACAGAGCTTGATATAGAGCATATTTAAGTATCAGCACCACTATTAGCACTTTGATTACAGGCCTTCATTCTCATTTGCCATTATGCCTTTGCAATTAGTAGACAAACTGAATATTTCCCTACCCCTTCACCCACCCGTTGCCTCCCCGGCAGAGGCAGAGGTAGAAGATCCTACCTCAGCCAAAGTGCCAGCACCACCCAGCAGTCAGGCAGGGGTTTAGCGAGAGGATGGACGGACCCGTTCTTCACAGAGCAAACAAGGTAATTACAGCATGCTGTCAGTGGTTTTTTTCCTCCTTTTTTTGAAAAATATTTTTGCGGGATTATACATACTTCTCAAAACCACGATACAAAAGATATTGCACTTTACGCTCTTCTGGCAAGCGTGCTTTGCTATCCGTTTTACTTGTTTTCAAAGAAACAGTGTGTTGCAGTTCTGACACAGAGCATTTGTGTTGGGTTACAACTGAATGAAAATTCCTCAACTAATTCTGTTCAGACTCGACACACACACATAATGAATCTTCAGCTGACAATCTGTCTGAAATGTAAAAATACTCCTTAGTTCTTGCCTTGAATCATCTTACAAGTAGCGCTGCAGCACTGGTTCGGCGTGCTTTCGAGCACGCTATCTCAATTAAATACCAGGTCCCCACATAAGCTTAACTGCCTTACCAGGAGGTGTAGCAAGCCCCCATGTGATCCAGACAGGTCCAGTCTGTCCACAGCTGTGGCAGGAATTAGCCCCAGGTAATACTACTATGGGTACAATCAGAGGTAGGAATTGGAAAGAAACGAGTCCTGTTGGAGTCACTCGAACCTACCTTCGAGCCTGGTCTGAACGCTCAGGTGCTCTTAGGATCACAGAGTGGTTTGGGTTGGAAGGGATCTTTAAAGACCATCCAGTTCCACCCCCCTCCCCTGGGCAGGGACACCTCCCACCAGACCAGGTTGCTCCAAGCCCCATCCAGCCTGGCCTTGAACACCTCCAGGGATGGGGCAGCCACAGCTTCTCTGGGCAACCTGGGCCAGGGGCTCACCCCCCTCACAGTCAAGAATTTCTTCCTAATATCTAATCTGAATCTCCCCTCTTTCCATTTAAAACCGTTACCCCTCATCCTACACTCCCTGATCCAGAGTCCCTCCCCATCCTCTCTCTTGCCCTGCTGCTTTAGCTGACACTGTTCAGTGGGAATCCATGTTTTTCTGTTTTTGCACAAAAATCATTAACATCTTAGGAAACTCCAGCTTGGAGCGGCAATCCATCAAGAGCAAGATTAATGCAGAGATACAATTAGAGATACATGCTGTTCATAATTTATGCTGCCCGACCATCCAGCATCCCTTAAGCAGGTGGCACAAACTTGTCCTCAGCAGCCCCAGAAAGTAAAATTTGGAAATGTAAATGTTAGAAGCATTGCAACACGCCAGAAGCAGATCCATGAACTGATCCAGCCTGGGCTGTTTTGGATGCTTTACTTTCATCCAGCTCTAACCTTGTCCCATGGACTGAATGGCCAGGAGAGGCTCCGGTGCTCCGGGACAACGCCAGCAGCCCAGGAGCACTCCTGTGTGGCAGCCACTGGACTGTTCATCCAGAGCTGGATGAACAGTGCCCAATCTCTTGCTGAAATCAGTTCACTTCACCCAAGTTTTAACCTGCTTTGCTTCCCTCCTGCGACTAGAACCAAGAACTTTTTTTTTTTTTTT
>VYZM01021708.1:479846-505283 GCA_013398915.1 Dromas ardeola
AACTTTTTTTTTTTTTTTTTTTTTTTAAGGCTTATTCATGCTTGTTCATCAAGTATTTGCAGGGAAGAGCTGTGCTGCTGGTCCAATCAGCCAGGCAGCACAAGGTGACTCAGGGCTGGCAGCTCACAAATAAGGAGCAAGAGCACAAATAGCAAATGCTTATTTAAAATTAGTTCTGGTCAATATAAGAACTTAAAAATTTACCCAAGACAATAGTCGGATAATTTCAAGTAATGGGTGCATCTGAGAAAATTGTTCTGTGCTGGTGGATATTCTCTGAAGTAACATTGATCAAATGACTTATGAATTATTTATTCAGCTGTGCTCTTAACCTTAAAAGCAAGCATTATTGATTTTGCTTCTTATATCATATTATGGAATCAAAAAATAGGGAAAAAAAATACCATGTCTAAAGTGGCATGGAAACAGCCCATCAGCGTGTTTATCTGTCCTGTAACACAGAGAAAGATGTACAGAAGTTGCAATGGCAAAGTCAGAGAGTGATTCTGGCCTTGCTGGCGTCTGCAAAACACCGTCAGGAGGATCTGCCTTTAGCTACAGAATGCGGCATGGAGTTTGAATAGAAAAAAAAAAACCACGTTTTGAATAGAAATCAAAATGTAAGTATTCTACTCTCGTATAGCTGCTTTCAAACAAAGCCACTGTTTGTGTATGTATCAAAGTTGAGACTTAAATATCCAAGGTGAACAATAGCAAAATGAAGTATTTACGTTGCTGGAATAACAGAGAGAGTCTGAGGGAGAATACTCAAACTTGAAACAGAATTTCCTAGGAAGAGCTGAAGATTTTGTATCTTTTTTTAGCACTGAACTACACAGAGAACGGTAGACTTAGCAAGGGGAAGAAACAACGGTATCATAAATAAAACTTACAGCCAAGAAAAACAATAAATACTAAGTGCTTTGTTGTACACATGAGTTATTAAGGTTAACAACCTCGTCTATTATTTTTTTTTCTTATTATTAGTACATTATTACAAAGAAAACACTGTGATCTAAGGTGGACAACACCAGCTCCTTCCGTGAGGCTAGGTACAAAATGAGTGCTAAGCCCTTGAAGTAAAACAGCTAGCGATTTCCCCTGGGTGTCTTGGTCCATTAATCTCCCTGTCATTCCTATCCAGCTTTTTCATATCTTCCTTGGACTTGGTGACAAAGGCAAGCTTGCGAGGCTCCAAAGTACCATCATTAAAATAACAGATTACAAGGACAAAGCTCAGCATCACCTTGCCCCAAATGATATCTGATCAGAAGAGTTTCTTAAAAATTCAGGCTTCAGAACTGTACTCCAAAATATCATGAAAGAAAAATCTTTTAGCTACGCGACGACTTCTTTTGACTTCAGAGAGAATCACAAAACCTGTGACAAATGCTTGCGCTTTTTAGATTTAGTGGCTTCACACAGTAAAATCTGGGAATCACCACACTGAAAGCGTTCCCATCTCCAGTTATCAACACAACTGGAAAATACAGCAAAAAATTATTAAGCAAAAGGTTTAATCAAGGGCTTCTTTGAAGTATTTCCATTGTGCTCCAAATTAATACCTTTGTTAATTTAAAGACAGTCCCAACGGCCCTGAAGTGGGGGACTCCTCATTGCATGACACCCTACCAAAATTTGATGTCTTCCTCTCATGTTAACGTATTATGCAGATGAATAACACAGCTGCTGGCTCTCACAACATATTCGTTATACGGAGAAAAACCGTAAAACATTTGGCAAGACGTTCTTTTCTTACAAGCTCACTTTAAAAACTCTACCTTTAAAAAGAAAATCTAAAGTTAAACTGTAATGAAGCTAAATGACTGGATATTACAGAAGCCTTTGGCTACGGTCAGGGTTTATTAGGAGATAGTTCGTGACACACAATATTATACAGCGTTTATGGCAACGTTATGGAGTTGTTGCATCTATGTAGGAGAACATCTCTGCCTACAGGGAGCCCTCGATGAGGTATTAATATGGGAGAAGAACTGAGTACTTTTTGGAGTAAAATCTACCCTGTGTGGGAGAAAAAAATATATAAAAAAATCAATATACATATTTCTTCTTTCAAATCACAGTTGGCAAATTAGATCCACATTTCTTTGAGAGAAATTGCTTTAGTGAGAAGTGTCTCTATCAAATGAGATTTCAAATGTCTTGTGTTTCAAAGTTTTTCGTGGTTGCCTATATAATACATTTGCTATATGGGAAGAGTTATCCTCTGTACTATATTTGTTGACATAATCTAGAGGTACCTTAGTAGCATATTTCACATTTTGAAAGATATTTTTGACTACCTATGCTTATTTGGTGGAGTTTGGGGGCTTCAGATGTTGCATTTGACATGCAAACAGCTATGACTGATCACCAACCTTTCAAATGAGATACACAAAAATAATTACATTTTCCATAGCCCTAGCTGATGGACGGCAGGATATGAGAATCCTTAACCAATCCACTGATACTTGAAAAGACGCAGGCAGCTCAGTTTACAAAGATCAGGAAACTACTAGAAAAAGGCTTATTATTTTAACTGTGGAGTGAAATTTCCTCAAATAGAGAATACTTTTGGTGCTGTCCTGCAGCCTAGAGATGCTTGCAAAGTGTCATACTGACATAGCAGGGAAGCAGTAGAAATAAGCAGGCCAGCCAAAGTCATACTGAAATCACTTATACTGGGATCTCTCAGCATACAGACATTGAATTTCCCAGGCATGGATGAGTAATTTCAGATCAGGTATCATTTTGGATGCATTGTCCTATATTGTGGGATCATTTTCAGCAGGTGTGGGGCTCTGCACCTATTGCATTTGATAGGTTTACATCTTAAAAACGCTTCCTTTCTTTTCCTTTTGGTAAGTGGGTAGGAAGGCTCAGCATGCTCAACCGGAGAAGAGCGGGTTCACACTCAAGGGCCAAATTCGTAAAAGCAAGGGAAGGTGCAGATGCGAGTGCCGTGGCTGGAGCTGCGCTAAACGATCTGAGCGATTCTCGCCCACCAAGGGCTGTGAGGAGCTTTCGTCGCTAAAGGAGGTTGACAGTGCTTTCATTTCCGTGCTCCTGCCTCGGTTCCAGCCTGTGCTCCTTGGCCGTTTGCATAAATGACGCTACCAATATACCGTTATATTCAGCTTTCTGGGGAAAGCAGATAACGTCAGTTATAGTTGCATCATTAACAAATTGGCATCTTGTGTCCCTAAAAACCTACCAATGGAGGTAGGGCTAAATTTCTTGATCTTATTTATAAAAAGAAAGCATTAGTTTTCATTTTAATATCAAATTAGTAGAAGAATGAATATCCTTTGATAAAAAAAATTCTCCACAGGTCTCTTAGGCCATAATGCACATTTGCTGAAAGCCAATCTATTTCACATTGGGTATTATTAAAATGATTTCACATCATTTGGAGGCAAGGAAGATAAGTGAGTAAAAGGCTGGCAATCTAGCAGTGCTGTCTTCTATGGGATGTATTGGGAGCAACTTCTTGAACCACCAAGTAATGTTTTATAGCTTCCGAGATTATATTACTTCTGCTTGTCAGTCACAAGTACAGGAAAAAGTGGAGCTCTAGTAAATAGAGATAACAGGGATTTATGGGGACACGCAATGAATAAATACACAGGGAATAAAGTGCTGTATATGCATACACCATATTTCAGAAAATGTTTTTAGAAATTTTAACAGTATCCCTAAATATTATTTACTAGTATCCCCCTAAGTATTCTGCTTATCTTTTCTAATATCTCCTCCTCTCTGTTTTTTCCTCTTTCGGGTTGTTTCTTAATATAGCATTTGACTAAAAAGCCACGTGCCTTTCCCCTATCATTAAACCATTTTATTTTTACCTGGATGTTAAATTTCAAACCTTTTTGGAAAAATTGTTTTCAGCTTATCCTGCAGTTACCATAAGTGAGAAGATGCCTACAAATAACGACAAGCTTTGTAATACGTGTTTATAGAAAAATCTGACCTCTCATGAAGTCTACAAACAGACAGAGTTATAATCAAGGCTTCCTGCTTTGGATAAACAGTTTTGGAGCATGGTGAAAACAGGCTGCATAATTTCAAACACTAGCGTTAAACCAAAAAGTTAACATTTCTTATTGTTTTTCTCAATTTTAGTTATAAAATCTTTATAGAAAAAGTAGACTTTTCAAAAGCACTCACCTTTGAGGATTTTCTACATTCCTTAACTTGTGGGCATCTATTTAGACGTCTTCCAGTGGAAGTGCTGTAGAAGGAATACAAACATATCATCAATGGGTTTTAAAAGTAGCCTGTAAAAGCCCAAGGAATAACAGGTCCCTGGTTGAAAATAACTTGTCTAATTCTTTTTCCCTGCTAAAAAAAAGCTTTTTAGTCTTTAAAACTACCAATACTTTTTATCCAAATAGTATGTAACACTAATACTTCACTGATTATTATATCCAGTAATTTAGTGGCTTCCTTATTAATGGGGACTTATTGGCACAATAAGGAACGTAACTTCAAAATGCTTTTGGTAATGACTGCCAGTGCATAAACTGCATAAAACCAGCCATAAATAAAGTATAAAAAGTCTTATCTGGTCCATAAATATAACAAACCAAGTTGCTCCCCTTGATTACTTAAGTCTAATTAACAGTGGTCACTTCACGACTGAATTTGCTGTTACAAGTTCTTGAATTCATCTATAAAGCAACACCAATTGCTTTTTGAGGAGCAAATAGTACATACAAACTTGAACTTAATGGAAATAAAGGACATGGAAGCTGGAGTTCAGGCTCAAGGTCAACATATATTAACAATCAGAAAGCAGAAACAAATTCCTGAGAACTGAAATCTGTAATAACTTTTCATTGGTAAACCAACTACGAAATGAGGACAACTTTCTAAAAAAAGATGGTCATTATAAAGCATGTTGAAGATTTTAAATTTTAAAATTGTACTATTGTACCTCCTTCTTCTTGTGAATAAAAAAAAATTCCATAGAATTGCAATTCCATGACCATTTTACATGCAAAAAGACAGCGGGACTTAGTTTTTATTTTTGCAGATTGTCATAAATCTGAAAAAAAGAATCTTTTTTCCCCGTAAGACAGGAATTATTCCAAAGTGGAAATGAACACATTTTAAAATTTACGGTGCCACAATATTTGAGCAGAGTTGCTTCTGAATCAAAACGTTGCTGTTCAGAGTTGTGCGTTCCTTTACTTAATTTGAAATCACTTTGTCTCTGTAGCATAAATTACTTTCCTTTCTCTCCGATAGGCGGAATGCAGGCTGCTAGCAAAAAAATTCATCTATTCAACAGTAGCAGAATTTGTCAAAGCTTGATCTATGGCTTACTCTCCCTCTAAAAAACATTGGTTCGCAGAAAGTTAATGTGGTTTATCATTTACTGAGACACTGCTATATTTAATAACAGCATTCCAACATTCGTTATTGATCTCTGTATTGTAACAATTCTTTCAATTCAGTCCGTCACATGGATGTAATATACCTTTACCGACTTTGCTGTGATGGTTTATGGAGCCCAGGCCTGGACACATTTCCCACGACGGCAAGGCCGTGCACACACATAGATAAAGCAAACGAAATGTAAGGGAAACATTCTATATGGTTCTATGTCACTCAAATCTGAGAAATATTTAAAAATCAAAAGAATATATTTATTGAGCAAGTGTACTTATTTAAATCATGTCACATTTACACTACAAATCTGAATTTAAATTCAGATTTAGAATTTGAACGCCAAAATAAATCTGAAATATCTTATTGACTTCAGTCTGACTCCTCTGGATACACCCATGCAATTGAGAAGAGAATTTGCCCAACTGGAGACAATTCTGTGCACAGTTTTTATGTGAAAGATTTAAGGGTCTCCACTTTGAACAAATTGAGACTAAATATGATGAGAGCTCTGGGAACCAAAACTCTTCAGTGAAGGACAGACAATTCTATTATCTATGTAGGGAAAAAAAGAAAAAAAAAAAAAAAGGAAAAAAAAAAAGAAAGAAAAAAAAGCACAGACAAAACTAGGGTGGAAAGAAAATAATGCAGCAAATTCACTTCAATTCTGAAAGGTAAGACACTCTTCCAGGCTGCTCAGCAAGACCGAAAAGAGTTTCTGAAATATCAGCAAAGTCATAAGGTACGTCACGTAGCCAGAATGTGTCCCCAGCCTCCCGAAGAGAGATAAAACCTGCCAGCACGGTTTCGTTGGCAGAGGTGGAATTGCACTATAAAATCACTACCGCATCTTCTTAAGGACATACATGTCGGACTCATCCGTCCTGCGTCTCAGCAGTTGTGCAGTGCTCACTTCAAGGCAAAGGGAGACAAGGAGATGCTTTGGTTGTATGCACATCTTTGGAGCACCTTTTGCGTCCTCGCCTGTGAGCACTTCGTATCATGGTCTGCATCCTTCGTTGTGGTCTTATCTCCTCGTGAGCACCACAGTGACGTCCTGGGATGTACAGCCACTACGCAAAACTGGTCTGATATTGACAGGGACCTAGAAAGTAGGAAAGCAGAGGTGGTTCAAAGCCATCTTCCACCCACCCCATCCTTTAATGTGTGCATGAATATGGAATAATCGTTACAGAAAAAAGACCCTCAGAATTTCACAGGTCAGCTTGGCAGATGTTTCTTGTTCTTGTAAACAATTTTTGAGGCGCATGCTGCATGTGAAGAGCTGTAAATGCCTCTGCTGTGAATCAATGCCTCTCAGGCATAAAAAGATATATTGTCACAGGATAATATCTCTCCTTTTTCCTGTTTTTTTACAATACTGTCAAAACAAATGCTTTGCTTGAAAATAATTCTTGCAATATTTTGGATTCCCACTTGTTTGACAAATACGAGCAAGTGAAAATTAAAGGGATTTGTCACCACAGAATCAACTCCAGAAACAAAATGTGAGCCACATCCGATAGGAGTGCTTTGTGTGCCAGAGAACCATTTCCCAGTCAGAGAAAAATTGCCCATTTGGGGATGCTACAGGTGACACATTAGACATCAGCATTCAGATTGGGTACAATAACAGATTCCCTGCTAAGCATGAAAACATTTTTGTTGCTTGTGGATGTTAAGAGGAATCAATATTGAAAGGCTTTACCACTATGATTCCCTTTCCTCCTACCCTACTTTGCGAGGCCAATTTCCCAGGCAGTCATGAGCCCGTTGCCCCTCTGGCACGGTGCTGGCAGTGGGGATTTACAGGGTCTGATTCTTCCACTGCCTTTTTTCCCCAGCATATACGTTAAATGCAGAATTATCAGGTATCCCTGTACAGGAACTGCTTGAAAGAGAGAAGGGACTTATTTCAAAATCCAAGTGCTATCCAAGAGTCTAGTCTAGTCCATTAAACAACAATGTCCCATAAGGGAAGATTGCTGGCCTTTCACGATTAATAAATTCATTTTTTTTGAAAAGCGCCAAGGAAAATGGATGCACGTGCCTCAGAGTTCAGAAGAAAGTTTAAGCGTGAGTGATAACATTGAATAAAAGCAGGAACCATAAGCAGGAAGAAAAATGGAGACCTGCACGAGAAATTATGTTGCCATAAGAAGTCTAAAACATCAAGAAGCCTGCCAAGTGCTTAAAAACAGTCACTCAGTGCAAAAGCAAGCCGCAAACTAAAGAAAATACTTAACCAATTTGTTTACCCAGGGTCATTTTTTAAACGGTATTAAAATAGACGAATCATAACAGAAATGAAGGTCTGTAATTTTAGCAGATGATTACTAACTGCACTAATTAAGTGGCTTTAATTGGCTTCATCGAAGTCAAGAGACAATTCATGTGTATATTGCTGCAAGACTCAGTAATCATAATTTCTGCAAAGTAACTTTTAAATGAGTTATCCTGCAGCTTTTATTATCTAGATAGCTGGTTTCAGTCCATGATTTGCAGATCCCCAGGGGCCATGGATTACTACCGAGGCACTGAAGGTAACTAAGAAAAGCATGTTTACTGTCAATACGCTTTCCCTAGAAGCTTTGAAGGATCCCAAAATTGAGAAAGATAAAGAGAAGGCAGGGCAGAGGGAATACATTTTTTCTGCTTTATTACTTCATTACTGCTTCCTAACTTCCTGAGCACTTTCAACATATGGAAAGATATGTTCTTGCTTTCCCCTGAAGAATTTTTGTTCTTGCTTTCCCCTATTTTGCTGCCCTTCTGAATTAAAGAGAAATAATATTAAAAATTAATTTTAAGGCACAAACCCTAAACATTTTAACGTGTGCAACCATTGCTTCTAAAAAATAGTTTCTACTCCTTACAATGTTTTTTAATCTTATTATTGAAAGTGGGCAACCTCAACTAAAACTTGGGGGTTTAGACAGCCTGAACCGCGCAAGTCCATCAGAAAATCATTTCACCCATGGCATCACTATTCAGCAAAAATTTTAATAACTGAAGAAGCAGTCCTGGAGCAGGAAGCATCAAGGCCTTTTATTTTATGTTTTCTCATTTAGCCCCATAACTCTCCTGTTTAACCTTGAAGTCTGACAAGAGCAATTAGTCCCTCTCCCTCCCATGAAACCACTTTATGGATTTGCAGCCTGTTGCTTTATTGTCATTCCTTTTCTCCAAATTGAGTACGTTCAACTTTCCTGCAGTCCGACATTATAAACCCTTCACTCTTTCATTTGCGCTCTTCTCAACTCTCTTATCTATCTTTCTTTTTAGAAATACCATGCTCAAAAGCTTAATGTAGCATTTTAAATGTTACCTTCCCAGTTCCAAATTGAAAGGACTACATTTTTTCATTTATAGCTAGTGTTTTATAGGTGATCAAAACCTCAAAAAGTGGAGAACTGATCTAAAGGCGTATAAAAGCCTTTGTACTAGAGCAACTATTTTAAGACTTTTTTAACTCAAACATATGGAAAAGCTGAATTAAAAGTATGTGTATATAAAAGTATCTCAGCCATTTCTGAATCTTTGAACATTGACCATGACTACCTTAGAACTTTTAAAACATACGTATTTATATTTATTTCTTGTGCAGCCTCCCCTAAAAAGGAAAAACTTTTTTTTTTTAAAGCATAGTTATCATTTTTTCTCAATTACTTTTTTAATACCTTTGTCTCCATTTTTTCCTGCAGATATCAAAGAAAACATTTTGTAGCCAACATCCTGTGATAGGTTTCATTTGTCCTCTCCTAAATAAATTGAAGAAATAATTTAATCTGAAGTCTACTTTTCCACCTCTGGAGAATGTTCCCCTGTTCAACTCCACAATGTTCTTTCTCCTTAATCATTTTTTCTGTAGGGAAAAACAAACTCATGAAATTACGGTGACGTCATTTTTAGCTTAAAGGTCAGTATCTCTCTTGCTTTTTTCTTTAGATAGGAGGATAAAATTTACATGGGTCAAGACTGACAACATTTTCTCATTTTTACTTACTGGGTCCGTGAAGCGAAGGTAATAGCTGCAGAGTCAGCTGTGAGCTTGGCGGTGCAGTTGCTATTTTGAAAAGAAATAAACACGTGAAAGCACTGTCCACATTTGAAATCAAGCTTTCAGGGGCGGTGTGTCTGTACCACAAGCATGATGCTTTGCACCCTTCTTTCCCCTTACCTTATTTCTGCCCAACTCAGCGCGGGTGAGCGGAGCAGTGGTGACAGAGCAACAGGTGAGGCTTCCTCCAGTACGAAGAACTGCACAGAAAAGAAAAAAACTAAATCTACAGGGAACAACGGTGCAGCGCAAAACTAAAATAAGATAGAGGCAGCCAAGAAAACTGCTGAAGCAACGAAGACTCGCAACAGCTGCAAGAAGGAATAAGTAAATATAGGCAACACATAGATATCTGTTTGAATTCTGCCAGCCCCATGGAAATTAATATAAAGTGACAGTGCGGTGGAAAACCAGACAAGGCAAGAGAGCAGCCCTTGTGCAGCACAGAGCCTGGGGTAGGTAGGGAGAAGCTCCCCCTCCAGGCAGGGAGGACAACAGCTCCCAGCACCAAAGCAGGGGCAGCAAAACCTGGTTAGTCCCTCCATCAGCACCAGCTGCTCCCACTTTTATTTTGCCCAATGTGATTACAGCTCCCATCTCCTGGCAGGGGGAGAGGCATGCCTGCTGCGTGGTTAGCAGGAGGGTACACGACCTCTTTGTGGATGTACATAATCCAGCCATGGGAATTACGAGCCTCCTTCACACCACTTAAACATGAGGAAAACAGTGCTAACACACGTATCCCCCCATGCTACATCTACCCCTCTCTGCGGCCTCTCTCCAGGCCAGCTAAGTGGTTAGACAGCCTTGGGTAGACATTTTTCCCCAGGACCTGCTGGAAGAGAGAGAGATAGATAGATATCTAAAGAGCAAAAACAAAAATCACATTTAAAAATTACAGCTTGCATAAATGCCTGTGGGTCTCACCTCTTTCAGTACATTACCCCAGTTCCTACAGGGAGCGCAGCTGAATGATCACCGTCACCACCCTGGCAGCATAAGAGCAACCAGACAAGTCCCCCCAGGTCCTCCCCAGCTGCGTGTAGGGATTTGGGTTCAGGTGATGGCATTTAAATGAATCTGTTGCCAGATAACTTGTCCTTGAGCAGGGACTAACACAGATTTAGCTGTGACGGGGAAAGATAAGTTTGAGCTAGGTCCATAAAAATGTAGCCTCATGTCAAATAAAAATAAAAACAGGAGCACGCTATATATCAAAATACCCTTGTAAAGCAAAGGGGTGAAGACTTTAGGCAGCGTGTGAGCACTTTATAGTCTTATGACCGTGATTATCAACAGAGACCTTAGATTTCTTTACTCTATAGTTTGTACTATCCCTCCCCTGGCTACGAAGCAGCGGTTCCCACCCCCTCGCTGCCTTGTTCTGCACACAGGTGCAGAATATAATATATTATCTATATAAATAAAGAGCAAATATACTTCAAAGACTGGGCATATAGTCTTAGAACATTCACGTTGTAGTAGGTACGGTAAATTAACCTCCTGGAAATTATCAACATTTTTGAGCTATTTCTGGAGGAGGAAAAAAATGGTTGAAAAAGTTGTTAAATTTTTACAGTTCTTATAAGAACTGCCATTTAAAACTTATTTCACTGTGTGTGCTTTTTTGTTTATGATTTCCAAACATTTGTTCACTTGGTTGTTTGATTAAGGAAATAATTATATTTATATGAGTATAAGGTCGGTGCCTTTGCTCGGAGGTGTGGGCACTGGATTGTCCATAGTTTTGGCATATTTTGGACTGTGACAAACTAAAAAGTCTCAGGATGCTGCAGCCTTTTGACATTGCTGGCAAAGGCTGGAGGCTGTGAAAAGCTACCGGGACCTGCTGGGCTCTGTCCCAAGCTACAAAAAGTGATTTATCATATGTGGGAAGGACAAGACAGTGTTACAGAAACCCAACAAAGAGGCAACATTTGTGGTAGCTCCCCTTGCTTGGTAAATTAAGATGTCATATGCCCCATAATACGCTTTCCAGCTCATTCTACAAGATATTCTTGGAGAAATATTAAAACTGCCGCATGCCTGAAAAAGCCATTGATTTAAAATCAGAAGTAATTGACAGAAGTTTCTTCCCTTCATCCAGAGAGGCTCAGACTGGGGTTTCAGCAACGCTTCGGACTCCAGGCAATGCTGGCAGGTGGCCTAGACACCACTTCCCCCAAAGACTTTTTCATAGCCAAGAATTCAGATTTGTAGAGTTCCAAAGAAATAACACTTTTACTTCCCTAATCAAACACAAGAGCACTAGACCTGAGAATTGTACATGTCCCCTTCACCAGGCAGCTATACAAAGGTCCCACCAGTTCAAGGACATGAATAACTTCAATCAGTCGGACTGCTCAGCACAACCCTGTGTGCAACTCACACGCTGCTGAAGTCAATAAGAAAGATTTCCTCTAATAGGTTTTGAAAAGGGCTAGAGCACAGCACCGGGCTGCCATGCTCATAATACGGGATACGCATCAACAGAACATTTTTAGCACCTATGAAACAAGAAAACAAGGCAGAATGCATGCATTTCCCTAGCTGCAGCAAAAAGAGCACAAAAATATTAATGCAATGGTGTGAAAACCACTAATTATTACTAATTTCTCTTTTGTGCTTGATCCATTCTCTCAGCGAGCAGCTCTCTACCATCCATATGTCTATACATGCATGTCTATAGAGACAGGCAAGCAGAAACATGAATGCACTTCTTTATTTCTGCACCACAGACCAACGTTACTCCTCTGCCTCTTCAGTAACAAGATGCTGAAGAAGGAAATATGCCTTTGCAAAGGCACTGTATTCTGGCTCACCACTCTCTGCTATTTTTCAGCTGGATGTCACTTCAGATTACCAAATGCTGTCCAAAGTGCAACACAAACCCAACAGACCAATTTCTATACTTATTTAATACTTCTGAATTCACTGGCACTGTATGAGGTATAAATAAGTACAGATATGGCCCTAATATGTTTAGGGTAATATAAATCTGAAAAAATAGTCTGTCTTCTGCACTAGCAATCAAATCACATTCTGAGCTAAAATAAACCTTTAGGGAAAATACTTAAAGACTGAAGGATGAGCTAAGTATGTAAAATTTGGCTAAGTAATGAGTAAATAGGTACATGAACTACATAGAAATATTTGATGAATGAGCTGAAGCAGGAAAAAATTATGTAGGATAACCTAAGGGGATATAGCTTAAAGCGATGTGAGGAAATCTGCTTGGCAGTGAGACATGTTATACTGTGGAATAGTCTCTCGGGAAGAAGTATCAACACTATAATTTAGATAACTTAAGATATGATTGGAGCAAACACCAGAAAACTATGACGTGTAGCAATATTCCAGGATTTGAGGATCTAGAAGACAAGTAGTGGCAAGAGTCCTATCTCTACTATCAGCTCACACTCTTTAAGCTCTTGCCAAATGACCACACGATAAAATTTTTCTACCATGAAGGAGACCAAAGGGTATAGCCAGGAGGTGTAGAGGACCCTGCCACCAGTTGTCAGCAGGACATCAAACTTTGCTGGAGGTGCACAGAGACTGCCTGGGGTAAGCGCACGGAGACACAACAAGCAAGAACACTCAGGGACCACCAGTGAGGTCATGCTTTGAGGCTGGAGCACAGGTCGCCAGAGGTCCCCTCCAACCACCATTGGTGTGGCTCTGCAATTCAGTTAAAGGAAAGCTCTACAGCTCTCTTTCCACATCAGTGATATTTAAAGGATGACCTGCTTAAACAAGCCATGCAAAGTTGTCTGCTGCTTCTCATCTTTGTGTCTATTTTTTTCCCCTCCCCCTGACAGTAGAAGATGCTACTCAGGTTCAGGTCTAATTAAGCTGATCTGACCAGCATAGAAAGTCCACTGCTTCAGTAATAGTGGCTACAGTCTATGAATACATTTCTTCAACCAGAAAATGCCTACTGAGCTCAAAAAGGGCTTTTTACATACCCATAACACAGTAGTGAACAGCAAGTATTGTCTAAGGCCGTTGTTCTTCCTGTGCAATACATGGCTCATCATCAGAGGCTCACATGATTTTTTGTCTCCTTAAGTGGATAGCCTAGGTTTACAAAGTGAAGATTCATAACTAAAGTGAGAGCTAGTACTTGCCCTGGGCTAATGCCCATGTTTTCATCCAATTGCAAAAACAGATGAGATATATCTTTTGTACCTTTTAGAATTGCCTACAAGTCCGCATCATTAAATATATATAAATAAATAGATGCTATGTCTACATTTAAAATATATATTTAGTATATATACATATATATACATATATATAAAAAAAAAATTGAAGTGTGCAGAGGAGAGGGTTCTCAAGCCAAGCTTATTGAGATTCAAAGTACAGCAGACCTTTTTCTCATCATATGAACAAGAATATTTTGAAGCAAATTTGCATTTTGTAGCCAGGGGCATCATTTGCAGGTGACTGAACAATCAATTAAAATAGCTTGAGCAGGTTTTTCTGTTGGTTTTTCCATATAACCAGGTCATTGCTGCTTATTCACATGGTTAGGAGCATTTTAGTTGTTAATAACATGAAGTTTTTCTAAAGATTTCTGGTCTGCTTTATAGATTTACATTTTCTTTTCCCCAAGCTGATGGAGGACTGAACATACACCTTTCAACACATTGTCACGTTGGTCAGCTTTAGCAGTACTGTAGATCCGTGCTGCTATAACAATTTTTCTACCTTACTAATTAAAATGTACAGGTTCAATGCAGACCACAGAGCCATCGCAAAATGCATCAATGGCTGCTCCATAGCCTTAGACCTTTGAGTCTTTGGGTTTTGAATAAAGTGAAAGACAAGTCGGCAGAACTGAACTGAATTCAGAATTGGTAGTTTGACGAGGCTTAGGATAGTCCGGTTTGCCTTGCACTGTTTCAAAAGCAATCAGTTCTCGGTCTACATGTTGTTTACAGCCAGTTGGCTGTGGTTATTTGCAATTTCTCTGTGCTGCTCAGTTGCATGTTTTGATCAGCTCCAGACTCATATTTCAGCTCCAAGCCACTGTTCACTGTGAGTGTGTTAAAATAGGTGATGAACTCCATAACCACAATTACCATGGCTCTTTATAGCCAGTAATGATTGATAATCGTTTTTTCTTAGGATAAATATTTTTAGTTGTCTGAACAAATGCACTTATGCATAACAGGGCTCAGCACTTCAATCATAACAAAACAATTTTGTCACTGGTGGTGAGTCAATCATCTTACAAAATGCATAGTTAATTTTGGGGTTGTTTGTTTTTTTCATAAAGTGTTCATCAAACACTTGTGAATAATGAACGCATAACTTCGGATCAGACATGATATGTAAATTTAGGGCTCCATCCATTCAATGATTTATTTAGCCTGAATGAGTATTACTATCTGAAAGCATCAAACCAGTTCTGTATTAACAGCCAACTGAACTTTTTGACTTTGTGCATAAGTGTTTGCGTGCACACACCCTACCCTACCGCTGAGCCAGATTCTGCCTTATGTTCACCTTCACCAGCCTCAGGGAAAGCAAAGGGTTCCCAGCCTCATATTTCCATTCAAAAATTGTCAAAAAAAAAAAAAAAAGCTACAGCTCGTGGAAGAGAAATGGCGTATTTTGCATACCCCTTATGACTCTGTTCAGTGTGCATACCGTTTTCTTGACTTAAGATATAATCTATCAGAGTATATTCATACCACCACCTCCAGTATTGCTCTGGTGTAGCTAAGGTTCAGTTATCATTTTCATTATAAACATTTGCAGTGGGTTGGAATAATTTGTTGTAGAGCATACCAAGCTGTCTGCTTGGATGCGTTGGATTTTTCCTCCATGCAATTGATTTAAATCATATAAGACATTTTTGTAGAGAGGCCAAAAAAAAAAACCACTGCATCTTTCTCAACGTTTTTTCCTTTTTTTTTTTTAAATAGTTATGCCACAGAAGAAAACCAAAAGAATTTTGTACATAAAGTACTATTTGACAGTTCTCAGAAAAGCAATGCAAAACCCAATACTGGCTACGTAAGTTTTATCAGCAAAATATTTCAGGTTGTGGATAGGGTGATAGTAAAGTGTCTCACCATGGGTAAAAAAGGGAAATCGCCAAAGTCACCATAAAATAGCTCTTCTAGAAATGTAAGGGTATGCAATCTACTCTGCTTTCTATATGACACCGACCAATGTCAAAGACGACAGATTTCACAGATGATAAAAAAGACCAAGTAATTCAGCCTCAAAATACTACAATTTAGGTCTTGAATGTGCAAACCTTTACTTCATCCCTTTGAATTCGATTGAGCTGCCTGTGTATTTAGGGACATCTCACACGAAGGAAGGATTTCTTTCTTAAGAAGTGGTCAGGAATAGGGATAGAGTGAAACCACAAATTTCACATGTTTGGGTTTTCCATCCCAACAGATGGCGTTTGTTCAGCTGATCCAGGAAACTTGTCAGACTTCTGAATTCTGTAATGCATATACTCTTCTTTGGTTTAATAATTTGAATTTAATAATAAACATCTCATCCTTGCATTTACAAATAATTATAAGTAACTAAAGCCACCTGATTAAGTTATGCCATATATTACACGTGTAAAGAAATCAAGTGAATCGGTGGTCCCTTAGATATGCAATGACTTGTCTAAAACTATTCCCTTCACAGTTCTTAAGAAAAAGCTGGAATTGAGAACATTTTTACAAATCAAACGTCTTGGTTAAAAATGTCAGTCTGTACCAACTGAAATATTGTACCCAGGATTTGACAAGTTTAGGTAAGATTTGTATGTCTGTTGGGTTATATTTGAAACTAAAATTCATTTTGAACCTAAAAATCAGATTACAGTTTTTTGCAGAATGTCAGAGTATCTCTCTTTTGCAACTGGGCTGCCAAAAAAACAAGGAGAAAAACTACAGAAATCTTCAAAGCAGACTCTTCTGTCCAAAGAGTCCGTAGATTCGAATTTTTTAAATGAAAAGAGGAGTGACTATTTGATGTGTTTCACCTGAGTACATTGTATTACTTATAAAGACTCAACAAAGCGCCTGATGGTCCCCTCAGCCCTGTCTGTTGTGGAGCCATCTCAGGTACCCAGCTCAAAGACATTGTCACCTCTCCGCATTATATGACCTATGTTCAAAGCACAATATGTAGCTTACATGAAGTGAGAACTAATAGTGCTGCAAGCTGTTATAGGCAACAGAACCTCAGTCTTTCTTTGGGTGGAGGAAGGAAGAAGGAAATCTTCGGAGTTAAAGTTGCTATAATTAATTTTCTGTGTGTGCACTTTACTCATACAGTCAATTTGTCATTGAAGGGTATAATTTACTCTCCTCTCCACAGACTTTTGAGCAGCAAAGTAAAAGACTTCGGATATTGCAAAGTGTGCAATACTGATGATAAGGCAGAAAAATCAACGCTCTTGCAAACCCTCCCATCACTTTGAGTCCTTTCTTCCAGCTGGGCTCTAAAGGAACTTTCCATCAAAGCCAGAAGAAAACTATATACAATTTTAAACCTTTATCTGACCTCTTGTTTCCAAAGGGTTATGCCTTAGACCTCTGGGTCCTTCCAGTTTTCTTTTTTCCTGTTAGAACTTCCCTTTCAGGCGTTCTCCATACCCCCGCACGACTCGGAGTGGGTTTTCACGTCAGCTATCTCCTGCTCTGCTGGGAGCCTGCACAGCCGGGCGGCTCTCTGACCTTACCTTCAAACACAAAAGACAAAAGGGAAAGGATTGAAACCAACTGAAGCAAGAGAAAGAGTTGTACTAGACAGCAGAGGAGAGAGTGAAAGACCGCAACGATGGAGTATTGGTGGGAACTGCAAGTTACAGCAAAATGCACTGCACAAAAAGCATTTTAACCCTATCTCTGCAATGCAAGCCAGAGGAGCTTCTGTCCTGGTCATGTCTTGTAAATAGATTTCTTACCCTCAAGTGGATGTATTATAAAGCCCAGGCAAAACTGTACTGGAACAAAGAGAACAACCAAAATCCCAAGCCGCTGCTATGTTACGAGGGCCTTTAGAAAGTTTGGTTCACTAAATAAGGAGCGAACCGACCTTGAAAGTAGTAGGAATCAAGGAAGATTGCTACAACTACTGCTAGAAAGAGATATCAGTAGAGGTATTTTCATATCTATTCAGCTTTATTGCATGAGCCAAATGACAAATTTTTGAACCATTCGTTAAAAAACAGAGCTTCTTGGAAACAAATACCAACTACAATATTAAAATTGATACTACATTTAACATAAAAGTACCTCTGGTATATCTCAGAAGACACATACAAAAAAAAAAATCTTATGAATAAATGTCTTAATAACGTTTAACTGTGATATGAGGGTAGGAGAGAAAGGATCAAGAAGATCTATTGAATATTTGTGGGGATATACACATATAAAAGTGAATCCATTTCTAAGAGCACAGGTTTATGGGCGTGTTTAGAAATCACATCTCACATCTGAACACTTGGTAATGTTCGAATATGAGCATAATAACCCAGCTCACGATGATGAGTTCTCTCTGCTGTTGACTGTCTTTTCATTTTACAGCCCGAGTTAAGCACTGTTTCTTGGATCTGAATGCAGTTTGATGTTTTCTCTGCAGAGTTTGTTTTCACAGTTATACTCCAAGTTTTTCATTTGTAACATCAGTTCATTGCTGAATAGGGAATATTACAAAAAAATAGGATGTGTGGAGGTGCATTTTAGTTTTCAATTTATTTGTTTACTTTTAATTTCTCAGAAATTTGTCATGAGAGAAGATTGTTGAGGGAGAACAGGCTTTTCCAGATGTACAGCCGTTTTGAATGGGGTTACATTGAGTTCTGCATTATTTTCCTCCCCTCACCCTTTGAGCCACTGGAGTCATGTTCCGATTTCCAGTCACTCTGTTTTATTTTTACCTCATATGAGTTGAATCAGAGATACTGCAAAGCACAGTCTCTGCTGAATGTTGCTGGAGGAGCAAACACTGGCATCACGAGGAGCCCCAAGAAGGGTGAAAAGGGCTTTGTTTCTCCCAGCGCAGCAGAGCTGTGGGCAGAAGCACCCATGGTTAAAATTGCAAATTTGTCTGGAAGAGCTCACTGGCTGCGTCCATGTGCCTAGACACATATGTGCACATGCGTGCAAGCATGTATTTGTCTGTCTTCTACAGTCTTGCCTTAAGCATGCAAATCTTTCATGTTTTTCTATTGAACAAGCAGGTTGGTTAGTTATCAAAAGCCCTTTTAAACCAAGAGGAGTCTTGATTCAAACTAATATTTGCACTTAAAATTGAATGTTGTCCTTTTAGGGCTTTTATTGAAAAGTAAGAGAGACCATTCAGAGAGAAAATGAGCTTAAGATCAATTAAATAAATTTACCAAAAACAAAGGGGAACAAAGTTGTACATCATGTGAGTATTCAGTTAAAGTTTTCTAACCTCCTTGAACGCCGACCTTCCAAATTACATGTAACCATCTGCTCATGAAATCTATATATTTCCTGAGATCAGTGAATAGGAGTTCAGAGCATGAATTTCCTAAGGGCTAAATTCTTGGGGGAAGCATAACTAGGGAAGCATGACCAATAATTTCCCAGCCTGAAAATCTCTGGAGTTATCAGCAAAGATAGTGAGGGGAGGCTTTATGATGTGGCGGGCATAGCTGATTAGAAAACTCACTTTAAATGGATGCTAAAACAGGGAGAGACGGATCTTGGCTGGCACTCAAAATTTAAATAGAGCATAAAAAGCTGTTACTTTATTATTTCACGAGGAACTAAAGGAAAGTAATCAAGAATACTTGTATACAACTTATTGTAGTAAAGAAAAATAGAGGGACTGCAATTCAGATTTTGGAGTCCAGCAGTTTTATGAACTAAAGCAGTAATAAATCCAAAAATAACAAAATGAAATAGAATTTAGGAAGCTATTTAAAAACAATTTGACTTAAACAGTGTATTATTGAGCATTTGAACAAATCTATGTATTTTCATATTGCCATAGCTCTTGGTTGGGTATAAACAGCAGGATAAAACAGGAAAGTAAAACTCCTGGAAATCACAATTACTGCATTTTATAATGGCAATTTACATTTACAGTATTCATTGCTCAAAGTTGAAACGATGGCAGCTCTGTAACGACTGTTTCTTTGAAACCTGTTTACTATAAGACACATTTCCTGAAAGCTTATACCCAGTCCCCAGTAAACGTATCACACACGGGTGGCCTCGACATTTTATCAAGACTCACAGTTTTGTCCCTCCTCTCCAAACACAATGGTGTATTTTGCTATCTCCGCTTACGTAGTGCTGCAGGTTATGTTTAAAGGGGAAATGTCTTATATAGGATTATCTTTGCTATTATTTATGCAGAAGAGCAGACAGGCATAAAGAGTGGTTAAATGAAAGGTCCCTCTCAAAGGAATGTATAAGCTGGAGTTCCCAGGTTACTGAATGTGCTTACCCTTAACCACTGCAAACAGGTCGATGAGCACGTCTCCATAGAAAAGGGGTCCTGACTGCACATTAAAGAGCGAGCAGGGCAAAGAAACGCAGGGAAGGACAACAGCAGAGCCAGAGGGAATTTAAATCTGCTCTAGAGCACTAAACACGGCTAATTCCCCGTATCACGGAGGCGCAACAAGATGACTGTGGCTGTTTACTTTAGTTAATGAAGGAAATACATCATAAGAGAGGTTTTATAGCAAAAAAATTTTTTTTTTTAATCAGTGAAAAAAATAGTCAAGATTACCTTAAATATAAATGTTTTCTCTTCCTTTCACATCTTCCACAAGGATAAAAAGGCATATCACAACTCTTATTGAGCTGAGCTTGCAAACTGCCCTTCGGTAAACACTCTGACCACACTTCACAGAGGTGAATTGGAACAGGAATGGTTAATCGACTTGCCTGTATAAACTTTCTAAAACCAGCATGTCAAAAGCACGGAGTGTATCACGAGTGCAGTGCTTCACTCCCATACTTTAATCAGGAAGCTTTCCGTCAAGAAAAACAGGCAGGTAGATGGGTAGGTATCAGTACGTCTTGCACCTCTGGCAGTGATTTCAGTCTGTGGAGGAAAGGTGTAAGACATCAAACAAAACTCTCCTCTGATGTTGGTAGTAGCAGTCCACACCTAATTTGACATGTGTAATTAGTATCTCAAGGTGCAAGGTAGCGAAGAGTCTTAGCTACAGCCTTTGTAAGAAAGAACAAAGAGCTGGAGATATGTTTATATTTAGCCTTGATGTACTTTCAGTTTTTAAAGCAAACAGAAGTGTTAAATAAATTGCTATGAATAGAATTGTGAAAAAAAAAAGTGGGAGGCCAACCAGAGCTGGCAACTCTAAGCCAAAAGACTGAAAGAGATAGACTGAGATTTATTTTTTTTGTGCTTTTATTTCTTCTTCCTCCATCTCTCACTACTTATGAACCTCTTCCTACCTCCCATTTCACCCATTTTTCCACAATACTGCTGTCCATGCACAAGTCTTGGCTTTTCAGTCTGCCATAACTGGCCTGTCATCTCCCATTCCCTCCTGAGCTGGAGGACCACCTTCTTGGAAGGCAGATCTGCTCCATCAGAAAGGGACTCAACTGAAAGGCTCGTGGTTGAGGGCATGTCCTGCAACTCCATTTTCCAGGAGCATCACTGTTTATTCCCTTTCAACATGATAAGGGCCTGTCCTGCCTTGTATGTGGGCTTGACAGCTATTAATCCTATGAATGACCATGAAAGGAGCAAGGAGGATTGTCTAAATTTCTCCTTCACTTCTCACTTTTACACTGTATCACTAGATTTGCTAAAACTAGTGAACAACAAACGTTTATCATACACAAACAGAAAGAGAAACCTACAAAACACATTGAGAAGCCAACAGTTGTCAGATAAATTTCTTTCCCATTGCACAGTGAGACATACCACCTAAGAGCAATTCAAGGGACGACAGGATCATTGTCTGTACTTTCTTCTAGCAGTTTTTATGTTTTGTACCTAGGAGGAAATTTGTTGTGTCTTAAGATTAAGAAATGAAGCTTTATAAACTTTACGCGAAACTTCCACAAATAGTTATCTTCTTTCCAGAAAGACTTCTTCCCTCTAAGTATTAATGGTGTTTGATTCTCCACTTTCAAGCTGCATGAAAGTAGAAACAGGGGGGAGGGAAAAAATTGATGAAATAAGGACAATGAAAATTTAGGCTGAATAACAGGATAAACTTCTGTCTCTTAACAGACAGCTACAATAAATTTTGAAATAACAGATTGGTCAAAACACTGGAAATAAGCTATAGAGAACAACTTTTGCACTGACAGGAGATGAACTTGTAATTGAGTAGCTTTTATCCATCTCTAACTTCTGATTGTACCAATAGAACAAGGAGAGGGTGTGGATATCAAAGAAAATTGCTTTAGGGAATTTAGTCTCACTGTTAGCTCTTTGTCCCCGGGGATGTTGTTATGAAATGAAAAACACCTCCTAGAGCTGCCATAATGGTAAAATGAAAAAGAAATTCTTATTTGGAAGGAAACGTATGTCAGATGTTTATAAGATAGGAATAGACAATTACATAAGAAAGTCAGATTTTAGCAGATAGAAATGGCTCTTGTATAACTGGAGACCAGCAGGAACCTATGACAAGCAATATATCTTTGTTTAAGGATTAATTGCCACCTTTCAGCAACACAGGCTTTCCATCAGTAGGAAGCTTAAAGAGAGAGATTTCTTGAAAGGGAGCATTATCCTTGTGATGTCCCAGTGGTTTCAGAAAGGTAATTGTGCCTTCTTAAAAGAGAAGGAGCTTCTGTAAGTGGTGCTGTACTGCCAGCAACAACCTTTTATGCATCAGTAGCTCATTTCTGTTGAAGGATTGTGTCATTAGCATACAGGGATATTTATTATGTACAGAATATCAAAACAAAGCGACTTCTAAGAGCTTACCTTGGAAAAAAGGAGATCGGTTTGTCTGGAGGGGAAAAGCAGTGTTGGCTTATGTATTAAAGTGCCTGCTAAAATATCCTGGTGTTTGGAGAAAGGCGGAAAATCACTGAGGAGATGTTCCTGAACATCTTTTGAGTATTCAATTTTTCTCCTCTACCTTAGGGCTAGCTGGTACCACCTGGGGACAGGCCTTTGTAAGGGATGACACAGATTTTCCCAGATTTCCAGTGTGTGGCCATACAATAAACAGTCTCACAGCACTGAAAACTTTGCAGTATCAGTCTGGTCCCCTAGCAGAACCATGAGAGCACAACTTTTCCATGTAGGTGTCCTTGGTATGCAGGGGAAGCAGACCCTGAAGTTGCAGGACAGCAGGAGGAAACACTCACGCAAAAGGGAAAACTAACAAAAATATTTATTGTTCTCATAATGACAGGTTTTTAAGAAACACCTCCCACAGAGATGGTGCAGAAGACAGGAGCTTCAAACATAATGTATCTAAGCCAAAGCCAGAAACCTGAAAGTTAAAGAAGTAACAGTAGAGGAAATCTATTTTTAGAATTTCACAGTTAGATGATTTAATTTAGAAGAATATCTCTTTCAGAAACATCTCTAAGATTTCTCCTAAGAAGTGAAGTCACTCAGGCACCCAGGGAATTAAATATCAGTAAAACAAGTCACATCTCTCCTGCAACTTTTATGACTAGAACCATCTCCTTTTCACCGTCTTTTTATTCCTTCCTGCCCCTCCAGCGACCTCAACTCTGTAATCACTTAAGACAGCATCAAACGCATGAAGATTATACAGATCTGAGCTCCACAAACTTCTCCTCCTCCCTGCTGCCCCCTGTATTCTTGCTACTGGAATCTCCGCTCTCAAGAATACTCTTTGGATGAAATCTAAGTGTCAACTGTGTCAGCTTCCTAGACCTTGAAAACGCAGTATGTGTTGGGTTGAGATTAATATCTCTCCCTTGACTCCCCAGGGAAGGCAATTTAAACCTCACATCACAACAGATGTGTGTTAGATTTGTCACTGGTCATGCCAGCTTCCCATATAAGTACATTAATTCACTTTCTATATGCATTCTTCCCTGCTGAAATGAAAGACACGATAAAAGGCACAAAGCGGTTTGGTGACCCAGGCCCTTGTCAAGAGCAAAGAACTGGACCAAGACCACAAACTCATTTCACATAACCAAATGAACAGCAGTCGTATTATAATGATTTTCACAGCTGCTAAGAGCCCTGGCCTTCAGATGGTATATTGAATTTAATATTCCTTTATGCATATACATAATCAATTTTTAAACTCAGAAATTTAATATCTCCCAACACTGGAGTAAATTTCCAGTATTGTGAAGACTGCAAGGATCAAATCCGCAGCTTGTATTCCACGTGCTCAGCTGTCATTCTGTGGCCCACTTTATTGAATTTTACATATACCCAAATTGAACCAAAGTCTGAAACCCAATGACTTTTAGTATCCTGTTGACTGCAAGGCTGAACTTTTCCACTAATATGTTCCTAATTGGAAATACCATATTTGTAAGGTGATATACATTTTAAAAAACAGTAAAATATTAACAGTAAAATTTTTAGCAGGTTAAAATCATGCTCTTAGCAGTAAAGAGGTAATCAGTTTGTCATTCCACAAAAAGCCAACGGTGCTAGAATTGTGCTCATGGCCCTAGAAGTGAAACAGCTATTAAATGTCTCAGCTTTCCTATACAAAAAGATATTCTGGAAATGTGCATAAAGGCTCTAGTACAAGTCCTGCGATTCTTTCAAGTATTACACATCATTTCAAGAAACTATAACCCTCCCATTTTAATTCTTAGAATTTTCATCAAAATAGCGATTTGGAGTAAAACAGCGAACAGCAACACAGGCCCTGTGGAAAGAGAGTTTTCAAAAATACACAGTGGAAAACCGAAACGTAAGATATAAACCACTAAAGCTGTGAAATATGGTACTATGTCTTTAGAATATGGAGCAATGAAGCAGTAATTTACAATTAAATACCACATCTAGCACGCTGTGTATTCAGAATAACAACTCAATAATATAATGCAGTAATAACTCAATAATACAATATCCAATACATTCCTCAGTAATGAATGTTAATGATTAGCCTGTTTATTAATAGCTAAAAATGAAACTGCTATAAACTTTCGCTGTGGTAGTCAGTAATGACGCATTACTCATTATTTCCCATAAAAAAATTAATTGCTATTGTGCATTGCACCTGAAGTAACCAGAGGTGTATTTTTTCCTCAAATGTATGAGTAGAAATTTCTGGAAAAAAAAAAAAACCAAGCTTTGCCGTATTCTGAATTCACATACTGCACTGCTTTGTTTTAGAAAGAAGTTATTTCCAGAACTGCTCATCACCCACACGAGAACCAACTGTTTAAAATAGCTCCCTGGCTGCTTCCAGCCTGCTTCTGCTCCCACCTCGGAAACCCTCACTCTACCCACACTGAGGATGAAATTTTCAAAAGCTCTTTTTGAAAAGCATTTTATTGAAATGTTTAAATTCCAGTTCCTGTTTTATATCCTCACCACCAGAACGCACAACAGCCAAACAGAGATTTTATCAATGACTAACATCTGCCCAGCGCCTTTAAATATCATGTAGAGCCTTTGTTTCTGCAGCTATGTACCGGCTGTAATATTGTGAAGTCTGGTGTAAAAATCTGTGTTTTGGTCTTAGAAGAGCAAGTGTTAACTTCTGTAGTCATTTCCCAGCAGTGTTAATGTGTACGGTTTCGTATGTAGTCTGTCTATATCATACCCCATTGCCTGCAGGTCTTCCTGCCCACACCCTTACAACTGTGAACACGTCGACTCATTGCAACCCAACTGGTTGCTAAAGGGCAGAGAGAAAACCTAAAAAGGATCCTACTGACGTAAAGGCTGGAGCTGTGAGAAAATTCACATGAGAGTAAGTCCATAAGATTTTTCCAGCCATGGAATAAAAATTAATTGGGAGGTACAGTTACACTCTGCTTGATATTGAAATCAGTTGCAAGAAAGATAAATCTTTCCTA